>JANHGL010020373.1:7021-63421 GCA_024611195.1 Ceyx melanurus
AAAGAATATAAAAGGACTGTTTTTCTTAATAAACATTGGAGCTTTGTTTGCATCAAACTGTTTCCCCATCCTGTGTTACGACCACAAATTTATACAAGTACAGCATAACATGAGACATCAGCACTTAGGAAAATACTTAGGAACACTTGGTGAAGATGGTGCTGCTCAGTACACATCAGCTTAGAGCTGCAGCTTTTCCTCAGCATGAAATGGAAACTTGTGTGCTGCTCTAAGAAGTGGGAACTTAATACTTGTTCAATCCACCTCAGTTGTGCCATGCATCTTCCTAGCAAGATAGCTCTGCTGGTGTGAGCAGGGCTGGAACTCAGGATGCCTTTAAGCCTGAGCAGCTCGACCTCAAGAAGCTTTCTGCAGCATTTATAAACACCCACTGCAGCTACTGCATCGACCACACGGAAGATACCAAAAAGCAGCTTTCTAAGCTCTCAAAAGCTCTCTGGTCAGAGCTTCTCAAGCTCTGGACCAAGGTTTTGATTGGTGCACTGTGCTGCAGCAGAGAGTGCTTTCTGTAACTGCAAACAGGAGATCATTAACAGCCATCGATAAACACATCAAGCTAATTAGCCAGTTGCATTTGGTTGAAATTCCATTCCTTTCTTCAAGCAACTGGGCGACAGTCACCCTGTTTCAAAGAGAAGGAAAAACTAACAGAATGAATTTACTTAATCCTTTACTTATAGCAGATAGAAGTCAGACAGATACCCAACCTCTCTGCCTAGCTCAAACCCAAGTTATTTCAGGATGTGAAATGCCACGATGGGGTTTCTGCATTCCCAGAGGCCCAGCTGGTGCTAAGAGTTCTTCTTTCTATTGCCATTACTCTCAAATATCACTTTTTAAAATAGATGTTCGTGTCCTCACCATACACAGGAAAAAGTGGGGGTGGACAAAAAAGCTGTAAGCATGTGCTTTTTACTCATGGTTTAGGTAAACAAATCCTAAAGCCATCATATCTGCCCAGTCTTGTTAACAGTAGCATAATCACCACACAGAACCCTCCTCACTGCTGCTAGCATCAAACACAGAGATTAACCACAGAGGACAGCTGAGCTGGGTGCTAAATGCCTTGTGTTTTGCACACACATTCACCTATTCAGAATGTGAGGAATTAGAAAGCTGGTGTATTTGTGAGCAAACTCTGGAAGAAAGCATTTGAGTAAGAAAGATGCTTCATACTGATATCATACTTCATCTCTGCAAGTCAACTGCTCTTTCAGGGAATACAGTTTTGAAGGAAAGCTCTTCAAAGTGTGGAAGCTCTAGTGGAAATGTTCACTGCTGCATGGAGAGGGCTTAGTTCAAGCTGCTCCCCAGGAACAGAGCCTCAAACAGTTCTAGACACACACAACCTTTCATTACAGGGAGGTTAAAAAAGAAGAATAAAAACCCCAAACCTGTTCTGAGATTGCAGGTAGTGCTATGAGCTGCAATGGGAGCAACAACGTGGGGATCTGCAAGACCAGCCCCACCTAAATCACTTGCCTGGTTGCTGGAGCCCTTTCAGTGTGATCATGCTGAGCACCTGCTGAATAGCTTTGGTAAAAAGCAGCAAAAGAGTGTGAAATGGGCTGTGTCCAACAGGAATCCACACAGAGTCAGCTCTACTGGCACAACCTTCAATATAAATACATTTACTCTTCATTATCAGCAATTCAGGAAGTTTTATAACATAATTTAATGAGCCACTTGACATGCACAGGTCTCCCATGTAAAGTCCTCTTTAGGTTACTCCTTGTAAGACTTCACCCAGGTTATCTTATAACCCCAAAATTAAGGTCTGCTAATAAATATCTAGAGCCATTGTGCATTTTCAGTTCTGCCATCAGCAAGTGCTAAACTGAGCAGAAACCATCTACAGATCAGACATCCACCCACCAGATCCAATCAGTAAAGCAGTGCAGTGATGCAGCCATGGCTGCAAATTCTGTCCACGAGCTCTGCCAGCCTTGTCATGGGCTTTCTGGCTTTCAGCACAAAGTTGTAGGTGTTGTTATCAGGAAAAGCCTTTCCATTAATTTTATCTGATAACTTTAAACCCTGAGGACCATCAGATGGGATATAAGCAAAGTTGTGAGACTACACTACTTTTATATGATTCTTTGAAAGGATAAATGTGATGTTAACACTACACTAATGTGCCAAACTGGACTCGGTCACAAGTTTTGTTTCCCAGTCTGGCTGTGAGAGGAGACAGTGTTTTTGACTTGACCTAAACCCTTAAGAGATTCTTAGCACTAATTAATGATTTCAATTAAGAGTTCAGATTCTAATACTCCCATGGTAAAATACATTTTAATTATTTAGAAGTGGAAACTTACTGTCTGCTTGTGCCTTCTCTGCATTCTAAATGTAATCATCTTTTCGCCTGTTTCAAAAAGTTTCTCTAAAAGAAGTTCTTAAAGAAAAAAAAAAGTTAGTTTAATAAGCAGTATAATTAACCTAGAAAAGTGTATCTATAAAGTAGACTGACTGTAAAATTATATACAATTTCCAGAAGATATCCTGCACATAAGACTAAAAACCAAATATTAAAATAATTGTGTTGATCCCAGCTATTCAGTTCCCTACATCTTGGTGTTCAAGTTCCCAGTCTAATAGCTAATTATTCCTGACTACAGCTAACAGAAGGGGGGAAAAGGAGAGGTAATTATGACCAATTAAGCAGATTCTTTATGCCAGGATACTTACACTAGTAACTGAGTGATGAGGGGGGAAAAAACCCAGAGTGGTTGTGGACAGGTGTACAGCAGAACCAGTTGCTATAAGGAAATGGAACCAGGAGAAGCTGAGAAACCAGTGTTTGCTCTGACAAGCCCCCAGAGCCATTTGCCTTTTCTCTTCCTTTCCAAGTCATCATTTGCTACAGTGGTTTGGATTAGATGAGGGCAGAAAGGCTCAAACACACCAAACAGTTTCTCCAAGTTTTATTGTTGGAAGTGTTAACTCAGTTCTCCAATAGGTTTCCACTCCCCCCTTATTGCAGCATTCCCCAAAGAACAGTCTTAGTGCAACAACTCCATCCCTCTTGACCTCAGGGGTGACAACCGACACCTCCTCAAGACCTGCCTCCTGTGTTTCCATGCTGAGACTGACATGGAGAGACCTGCTCTGACACACAGCACCAGAGCACTGACAGCACAACAGAACACCTGCTTTTAAGTGGGAGTTGAAACCTTTTGGATGGATTAAATCTCACGTGTAGATGGCAAGAATGAAGTTCTTGTTTGAGAATTAAGTAACACATGAAATGGATTGAAGATGTTCTTAGAACACCAGAAGGATCATCAAATGGCACTCTAAGCAGCACCTACTGTGCACATGGGGACCATTTGTGAGGTTCACCATTCTTCTTGCCTTCTTCAGCACCCCACAATGAATACATGTCTTTAAGGTAAGGACTGTACTGAGCATTCCTTCTCATGGAGTGACCAATCCTCCTTTGAACAAACAGGTTTGAAGAAAATGGGAGCAGCTGAAACATAAATCCAGTCTGTCTTCAGTGCAAAGCTACTGATTTTCACCATGTGTTTTAATTAAGGCTTCACCAAAAAAGAAATATATAGTACCATCTTTAATAGCTGAACATGAGCACACTCCTTTCTGAACAGATGGTCCAGGAGTGACTTCTGTGTCTTTACCATCAATTGTCTTCCTGAACAAAGTAGTATCTCACTGGTGGCCCTGGCAAGTCCTCTTCTCCATCGGTCTCTGGAGCAAATGACACTGTCAAGTCCACATACTTCTTATCAGCTGAGGGCTTCACAAGCTTTTGCATCCTGAAAGGAAATAAACAATTTGTTAACATACCAGGAGGATTGGCAGTGGGAATTCAGGGCTAAACTGGGACAAATTTCACTGCCAGCAATGAAGCCCAAGATAACCAGAAACCAGATCAGAAGTTTTGACACAAAAGCTGTTCCTCTTTCTGAGATACAGCAGATGGTATTTCATTTTCTTGACAAAATTGGCCCATCAGTGATCACTAACAAGCATTGTTCACTAACAACCACCCAGCACAAAAGAGCAGAGAAATGGACAATTCTGGGTGTGATTCCTCACTGCTGTAATCTAGGCAAAGTTTGTTTTCTCTGCAGGACTTTGGTCAGTGAGTAACTTCTCCGTTTACCAGTAATAGATGGTTTTAATATATTGTTAGAGAGAACTACTCCTGTCCAGACAACTAGTTCTGATGGAAAGCAATTCTCCTGGAGGTAAGACTTGTTAAATCCTTGGATTTTGAAGGTATCAATGAGAAAGGAAAACCACCCAGGATCTGGGATTTCCTGTCAGCATGGAGCACTGCAAAGTCTTAAGATCATCTTCATTCCTCTAAAGGCTCAAGTGAGCTGGAATCTTAGGGAATTGCTATGAACTGACTTCCAGAAATCTGACTTTGCAACCAATACACAAACACCTTCCTGAATAAGTGTTCTTATTCTTTCAGAGCTTTGTTCTCATTTTTTCTTTTGCAAGCCTCCTGTTCTCACCACATTATTAGCTAGTGAATAGCTAATTCACTACTTTGGTTTTTTTAATGACTAGCAACCACTTGGAGAGGAAACTTGCTGTAGACACACAGTGAACATCATGTGGATGTGCACTCATCCCTCAGTCCATTTCCCAGTGATACTTACGTCAGCTTTAGCCTTTTAATGTGGCCTGGCATCACAGGAACATAGAGCATTTTGACTCCCTGCACAACCATAGTCGGTTCAATTCCATATTTCTCCTGGAATTCACAAATTAAAGCTTATTAAAGATCCAGCAGCAGATACTACAACTGCTACTATTATAACTAATTAATCAAAAGCCATAAGATCTCAACAGGAAAACTTCCTGATGCATGGACATTGACAGAAGTTTTATTAAGATATATTTGAGCCAATTGAGTTAACAATATTGGCTTGGACACATTTCCGTAGAGACCTTCCCATTGACATTAATTCTTGCTAGAATTACTGTGGTTTGAACAACAACTTGACAAAAAAATCCAAAATAGAATAAAAAACCCCAAACAAACAAAACCCAAACCAACCAAAACAAAATGACCCTTTCCTCTCATCTGGTATTAACACAGTACAGTAGATAACTTACTCTCACAGCATTTATGAAGTCCAACAGAGTAAAATCCTCTTTCCCATAAATGGTCCACCTGTCCCAGATTGTAAATGATATCCCATTTCTGTTTTAAAAAGGGAAAGGTTGTTTGTTAATGTAGAATGTGAAATCAGGCACTTCCTTTAAACACATACTTAAGAATTCCCATTTCTTCTAGTGACTTGTTACATCTCCAGCAAAAATCTCTTCCATATTGGCATTTCTCCCTCTTCCACGGGCCATTTCTCCAGCCCCTTTAGCTGGCCAAGCATGAGACACAGTCAATTCATGGCCAGAGACTGTGTTGACTGATGTTTCAGACCTACAGAAATATAGCTCTTGTACTGACCAAGAAGCAGCAGTGTGTCCAGTCTGTGCAGGCAGGATGTTCATTAATAACCACACTGGTCATTTAACTCAGCTAGATTGTTCAAGCCTTGCTATAGCAATAGCTTCCACTGAAAATAAAACTAACCCCTTCAAACCACTATGTTTAAAATTAGGACAGAAGAGTAGTGTGTGCTGCATTTTCCAGACAGGATGTTCTTGAGCAACACATCATGGGTAATAAGAATATCACTTACACCTTTAGCAGAGTGTTGTAAACGGATAATGGCAAAGACCAAGTGATACCTGATCTTTTGAGTTTCAAGAACAAAAAAAAAAAAAGCCTTGAATATTTGTAACATTTAATTGGAGTAAGTAAATTGGATGTGGTTCCATCCCAGTTCTGCTATGTGAACGTGGCCTTAACCTGGTTATCTGGATTTAATAACCGTACAAACTTCACCACGTTGTTAACAGCTCACCAAGTTCTAAGCATCAATTACCAGGTTTCCAAATACCACCCCTTCTGGCATTACCCTTCCTACCTGATTTCTGTTCTTCTAACTTCAGCAGTTTCTGTGAAGACCATGATGGGAATGGCTAGGTTCAGAAAACAGTTCTTGTATGCATCAGCTGAGTAGCCACCCACAACTTTGATGAGTTCCAGTGCAACCTGCAGTAAATAAGAATGCTGTATGTCCAGAAGAAATCACATCTGGAAATGCAGTCCAGTATGCCACAAAGAAATCCTGTTGCTACCAGTAGAAATATTTATATTTAAATATTTAAAATGTTCCAAAGTGTGCTAACATCGGACTTCTCCCCAAATTGTTCAATTCAAGACACCTCAACAAAGTATGGGATCACACTTAGCTGTGTTGGGTGTAAACTACCACAGATCAGACCCTTTCCACTGTTGGCTGTGGCACTCTGATGGAAGTTTAACTAATTGCAGAAAAAAAACAACCCAAAATGCTGATCTCCAACTCCTCCTTCTGGTGAGCAAATCAGAAATAAAAGCACTGAGTGTTTACCACATGTAGAACCAAGAACAACCTTTATGTTGGTATATTAAGTTAGAAATAAACCCATTACTTCAATGAGGTTGTCAGCATAGCTTCAATATCCAGATATCAGGATAGGAACACCAAAAGATAACAGGATAGGAACACCACCAGGCATGGAACAGTAAGAGAGGGAAAGATGCATGTCAGAAAGCCTGCTCACCAGCCCTGACACTGCAGCAGTAGCTGTGGCAATGGCAGGGATAATCTTGCCAGCAATGCGCTTGGTTTTGAAGCGGTCGGCTGGCTCGATGTTGTACATCTTGGCTCGCAGGTTTGATGCTGCTGTTATAAAGTCTATATGCCCATTACTGTCATCATCTTTCTCAAAGGAGATGGGCTTCATCTGTAAGTCACCTGATTCAGGAGAATAAAAAAAAAAAAAAAAAAAAAAAAAAAAAAAACAGTAAAAAATGATTAGCAGAAGAGTGGAAATGTAATAAATGTAAGTTAGAGGGAATTGCAACCTTAACAAATGAGAAATTCCATATTCTGGAGCTTTACAACTTGCTTTCCTGTGCTAGGAGCAGAAATGCCTGTGGCAATACCAGCTGGTAAAAGTGAGTAATGAAAGAAATCTCAACAGAGCTCCATCATTTTTCCTTTGGACAGCCCTATGGATGCTTATGCACTACAGCTCCATCCTGGGAGAGGTGCCTCTGGAAGCTTTGTTTCCCTGTAACCATTTCACTATGGGCCCAGGAGGGTGGGAGGCAGAGGATAGGGCTGGCACTGGGATGGGTCAGAGCTATGCTAACCTATGTTTGCATGTAGCTGTTGCTCAATGACCTCTTCATGTGGCATAACAATGGGGTTTGAGCATCCTCATTTCAACAGATCTAGATGATGAGAAGGACTCTTAACAGCCATCACAATTTAGGATCAATTCAGATTGATTCCTGTGGGCTGTGGGCTGGTGGACAGAGAGATGTTGGGATGAAGGTTGGACTTGCTGATCCTAGAGGTCCTTTCCAACCAGAATGATTCTGTGTGTCCTACCAGTGGCAGTGCAAGATGTCACAATGAAGCTGGTTTGCACTACTCACTTTCCAGAGCTTCATTGGATAGGATCGACTTCTCCAGCTGGAAAATGGCATTTCTTTCATCCTCACTGCTGATGGGACTATGATCTGGTTTTCTGGCAGTTTCATCAGTCTGTACAACCTGCAAAATGTGTGCAGTGCTTCAGTAAGAAAATACTTTGTAAGGCACAAGTGTGAATTCTACTAGATTCCCTCTCTTGCCTGCTGTCCTTCCTCCCCAGCTCAAGAGAGACATGGACTTACTGGAGTAAATCCAGCCAATGGCCACAAAGATCATTTAAGGACTGGAGCCTCTCATGAGGAGAAGCTGAGAGAGATGGTACAGCTCAGCCTGGGGAAGAGAAGGTTCAGTGGGATGTTATCAATGTGTATAAATATCTGATGGGGGGCAAGCACAGAAAGCAAAGCCAGGCTCTTCACTGGTGCCCAGTGACAGGACAGCGGGGTATGGGCACACACATAAAATTCTATTAAAATAACCCAGAAAAATACTTTCAAGGGAAAAAAAAACCAAACCAAAACTGTGAGGATGGCTGAACACTGCACAGACAGCAGAAAGAGGCTGTGGAGTCTCCATCCTCAGAGATATTCAAAACCCAATGGGACACAATCCTTGGTGACCTGCCCCAGCTTGCCCTATATGAGCAAGGAGATTGGACTAGGTGGTCTCCAGAGGTCCCTTTCAACTTCAACCATTCTGTGACTCAGAATGGTTGAAATATTTGCTCTTTCAATAACAAATGCCAACCACTGCACAATAACACTTAGGATGTTTTGAAGCTAAGACTTCAGAAATAAATGTGAAATTAATGGCAATTGCTTTGTAATAACTAGAAAGAAATAAATGGACACTAGTCTTGGATTGCTTTAAAGTTGCCTTTGGGTAAAGTTTTATTACTTTTATTAATTTAGCTGTATCAAGTTATAACAGTTCTGTATGTCATGCTCGTTTCCCCAAAAGACATTTTAATTTGTGTGTCTCATCAACAAGAAGCAGATGGATGTATGACAGTGCTTTTAGGGTTTTATTTTTTTCTTTATGCTGAATATCACACTTACTTTGTTTGAAGGTCTGAACTCTGGTACCTTCACAGCTGAAATAATCTTCAAAATAGTTTCCTCTGACAAATCCTGTTATGGTTTTGAAGAAAAAGAGTTTAGCCTCTCATCAGCTGAAAAAAAGCCCCCACAGAAAGATTTTATGTCCAGCAGCATTTCAGAGAATACCAAAACAAACAAAAAAATCCCTCAGATGCTCAATGGTGTTTCAGTGAAACATCATCACTTTAAGTGACATTTCAGTTGCCACAGTGAAACAGAATGGTGTGAAGTGTCTGGCACTTGAAAACTGAACAGAACTGAAGTGTAAACATGAGTTACAGGAAGATCCAATTAGAAAAAGAGTAATGAGAATAAAACTAAAACAAAAAGCAAAAGAAGTAAAACAGAAGTAAAACTCCTAGACTATAGCTAAGTCAATGCAATATAATGCCTTTAAGGGATCTTTCTTCAGATGTAATATTGCATAAGAAACAGGTTCATCAAAAGAAGAATCCCCAAGCTCAGTGCTTACTGAAAATACCAAATAAATACTTATTTTTTCTCAAATTAGGGATTTTAAAGGAGACTAAATGTTAGCAGCTGCAATGGGAAGAGTTACCTTGTCTGTGAAAGGAACACAGTACACTGTGGCAAAGAGTTTTGCTGCACTCACAATGAAGCCATAGTGCCTGAAGGAAAGAGAAAGACAGTTTATTTTTTGTTGTTGTGCTTGGTTATTGATTTTCTTCTTCTTTTTTTTTTTTTTTTACCTCAGTTGACCAAAGGTCTGCAATCATATTCAGAGTTCTTGAAACTCACACAAAGAAACAGAATTTACACCCTTCAGTGCACACAGTACACAACAGATGACAGATCTGGAGGGACTCAGAAGCACTCCCCAGAACTAAGCAAACTTTGATGAGTGAGGAGATATTTAATGAATACCATATTCCCTTAACTTCTGCACTCAAGAAAACAAGTACAATTACACACATGGCATCAATATAATAATAAAAAGTTTCATCTCAGAAATACTTTGGTATTTGCCATGATCTCAGTTTTCACCCAGACTACAAATGATGACCCAAGACAGTTCATGCAGCAGATAAAGCTTTTCAACTGATTTTATACATGATCTGTGATACCCAAGCCATTTAGATCAGACCCAACTTGTGATGAATAAAACAGGTCCCTCCACTAGATCATTTTATGTAGTCAATTTAATTTGGCACCTCCTGAAATTCATGATGTGATACAAGGGGGCACAAGAGAAACAACTCAGTAGTTCTTTAGTCACACTAAAAGAAATTGATTGTTCTAAGTCATTTTACATCAGATGTTGTCAGAACTTTCCACAGCACCTTCCAATCCCATGTCAGAGACAGTTAAGTCACCTGCAGTGAAGGTGTGAGACAGCTGAAGCACAAGACTCTTCACTAGAACCTACTAAGAAGCAGTCCTGCTTCTAGTGCTCTAAAGCCATTGCCTTGTGCCTTCTGCTGTGAGTTTTATAGGATGCTATAGGACCCATCAGTGTTCTCTATATAGTTCTATATATAAGCACCATACTTACAAAGGATCACTAAATTCAAACTTCACTGGGAAAGGTGGCCTCTTTGGTGACTGCCAAAACAAACCTGGTAAGAAGACAAGACTTAAGATGAAATCCTAAGGAATCAGGAACAGCAACACAGGATGGACACCATGGATTCACTACAGACACAAAGAGGCATTGTACTTACTTCCATCTTTTAATCGTGTATCAAGGGGAAAGGAATGAAGGAGTTGAAGAGCCTAGAGGAAAAGCCAGAGCAATTTGTCATACACAGATTGACATGACCACATTAAATCAAGCCTTCTAGTTACTAATGATGTGAAATCTTGCAACAGGTTTTAAGACACTCCACTAAGTGTAAGAGTAGAATCTCAGAATCTAGAATGAACTAGAATCTCAGAATGACTGGCTCTTCTTTCAGCCACCCTTTCTATGATATCTTTGAGAAAAATGAGGACATTAAGATAAGTTCAGTAATAAATGATTAGTGGGGGGAAACAAAAAGCCACTGTCCTTTAATAAAGGGCATCTGCTAATCCTGCTGCTCTGGAAAAACACAATAGTCAGCTGGAAATATGTCAAGAAAACAGCAAGGAAAAACAGAGCAAAGCCAGGAGAAGTGAGTTCATAAATCAGACACAAAGCACTGCAGAAAGAGGAAGGGATGCAGTATTTTTAAGTTTCAAGTACAGTTTGTATTTATGAAGATGAGATGGAAGTGAGGGCAAAGATTTGGACACCTTGTTATCAGGGCTGTCAAGTCTTTCCTCTAAAATCCTCTTCAGTTGAGTGCCACCATTCCCAGCTCTGACCTACCTTATGGCTAAAATACTTCTCAAATTTGACTCTTGCTAGTTCCACACACTGAGTCCAACTTCGGGGTCTTCTACTGAGTGTTTTAATAACATGAAAACAGCCTTCTAAGCTCTCCCCTGACTTTATTCTCTGCACAGAGAGGGAAATATGAAAAGGTTAAACCAGACAAGACTCTCAATCCAGTCAAGTAGAACATGTATTTTTAATAAGTACAGACAAAAGGACACTGTGCAATATTATCCTTTATGTGATCCTCTCCACTGTTTTTTCTTATCCAGGTGCTGTGGTCCACTGGATTTGTTTCCACCCAACCCTATGGACCACAGGCTATTACAGACTCAGAGTAAAGAAAAGCAATTGAGTCGAATTCACTTGAAACTGAACCTTCCCTTCTTTTTTCCCAGCTGGCTGCACATCAGTGTGACATGTATGACACACTCACTAGCAGTGCCTCAGTATTTCTGCTGTTTCTACACCATTTACAGAGCTAGGGAAGCAGCCTCTGAATGTGTCCTTGTCTCACAATTATGAGACACACCAGAAATACTGTTGCCATGAAAGATCTGCTAATGACTTGGTCAAATAAGTCTTCAGGTTTTTTCAGTGAAGTCAGAAAATAACCAGAAGAGAACTTGAATAGAAAAAATAATCCACAAAGCATCAGTTTAACACTGAATTTTCTCCTGGCAACTTTCCCTTACCTGTAAAACTTCTTCTGCAGATGAATAGGTTTGCCAAAACTTATTGAATAACGAAGGCTTGTGAGAAAATGAACTTTCAAACTAGAAAATAAAAAGAAGAAAGATGGCATTTTGAGCATTATCAGATCCCACACCTTAACAGACACACATTCATTTATGCTGGACACCAGTAAGCTCATTCACTTACCTTATCTCTTGCCCACTGTATTGTATGTTCAATGGCAGCTGGGAAGGACTTCAAGGTGCAAAAAGGTATTTCTTCTTCTGGTGGATCCCGCTGTAATTAAGGAGAGCTGAGTGTAAATGCAGACTGATTAAAATTTATTGTTAATAATAGCAGCAAGAAATTAAAGCCTATGTAAGTTTAAAACTCCCCTGTTAGAAAATACAAGGTGGTTTATTTATGCTTAGAACAAAAGATGTTTTATTAACACTAACATGTCACTTCCTTCTTATGAAGAAGAATCTAAAGCTTGTGTTTCTCCACCTGCCTATGGCAGGAGGTGATGCTCACCAAGAACAGAATGAGCAAAGAAACCCCCAGGTACTAAACCAGCTTGCAATGCCAGGGTGGGAATAGAGTCTTAGTTAGAAGGCAGTTTTCAAGGGGGTAAAAAAAAAAAAGTAAATCCTTTGGAAATGCTTCAGAATTAGGAGTTTTTCCCCAAAGCTTGTGTTGCATGATTCATACAGTAGATGCTTTTAGTTTTGCCTATGTGTAATCATCAGCCAGGTAGCACACATGTCACTGTCTGCTCAAATTTTATCTCCAGTCTGCTCTCATTTTATTTCCTGTAAGCTCTTCTTCAGAAACAAAGAAGTATTAGGGAATAATATTCCCTAAGTGTTAGGGAATAACATTCCCTGATAGCACCATTCTTCACCAACTCAAAAAGGCCACTTATTTTAGACAGATAAACAAACAATAAAGAATCTGAGGGCATTACAGGACCAACTAGAGAACGAGTGATGTTCTTAAGCCACTTACATGACTATTGTAGGATTCTGTCAGGTGGGGCACGATAACTTCTGTGTGTCCTTTTGTTCCCATGGTTCCAGAGTCTATAAGAGGACGCAGGTTTGCTACACAACGACTGACATGGAAAGACAATCAGAACACAGCATGATCACTACACCCTTGCCTTGCAGACACTCCTGGGCTGCAGCCAGAATTGACTCTAGGCACCTTCTAAAGAGTGGAAAGCTTCCAGCAAACTGAGGGAAAGAAGGTATTTCAAGTTAATCAGGATACCATACACAAGAGCTTACCTGGATTAGAAGCATTAATAATTTGTGTCCCTACTTGATAAATTTTAATACACATAAATGATTCAACCTTCAGACTGACACAGCATTCTCACTAGACCTTGGCAGCTATTCTCTTCCAAGAAGTTTCTCCAAGACTCTCTGCCATGTAAGCTGGTTTTCATTGAGTATAAACCCCTCCCTCCCCCCAGCCAGCAGGAGCAAGACAAACCTGAGCAGTTTCCTATGATACCTTATAAGCAGTTACAGATCAAGAATGAAAAAGCAAAGTTCAAGCAAGAACACAAACAGCAACTCTTGCTTCCTTTCCCCAACCTACCTATCAATGTATCTCCTTGCCTCAACATTGTCCAGAGCTGTCACCACCACATCTTGCTTGGTATAGAATTCATCACTGTAAGTGTTCTCAGTGGCTGGGCAAACTTTATTGATATAGGAGTCAATTTTTAAGTAAGGATTGATGTTCAGAGTGGCTTCTGCTGCAGTGTAACTTTTAGGTTTCTGAAAGTAGAAATACATACATATATATATTAACAGTATCCATATTGAGAACATCTGGGACACCAAAACAGACTCCATTTGCTGATCAAAAAACACACTGACAGAAATGTTAGTATGTAAAACATACAATAAAGGAAATTTTCATCATATACCTCTCTCATTAATATCTTATTAATCTAGTTTTCAAGTAGTGCATTAAAGACCACAAGCTTTAAATGGTGCAGCAGCTCTGCAATGATATCCAGTAACTGAAACTGCTGCCAGGTGCTGCCTCTCACTCTCAAAATGCCTGAAGAAAGCAGCAGCTCCTGAGTGTCTGAGGATAAACCCACCAGTTATTGTGACTGTGTCTATGCAGCAGACATCAAGCACCTGTGAATAATCTCATTACCACAAGGTACTGCACAGAAAGCCAATTTCAGAAGCTAAATTGAAACAGAGTTATTAACCTGCCTGACACTTCTAGCCCCACCACATTCAATTATCTAAGGGCTCAGTGCTTAGATGAGCAGAACTCAAGGCAGTGTGGCTCCTGAAAGCCTGCAGAGCTCATCTTCCATATATCTAACCACCCCAAATGCAATCTGTTCCCAGCTTTGTTAGACACAAACAGGAGGCAGAAAGCTCAGTTGCTGGGTTTTTGGGCAGGGGAACCTTTTCCCTTTGCTGTCAAGATCTGAGCCACCTTTTTTATGCTGTTTGCCAGCACAGGGATGTTCCCTCTACATCATCTAAGGAATTAACAGTTTCTGTATCACACATTTACTGGACATATATAATGGGTTTTTTTTCAAACTATCAGCTTAATGAAGACTGAATGAAGTCAGAAGATAGGAACTTCGGTCAAGTTCCATTAGCAGTAGCTGTTCTACAGAGAACATTTCTGCCAGGTCTATTTTCTATAGCTTTGTTTTCTTCTCCCTGAATTTCAATGGTAGCAGATCTGGCATATTAACCCACAACTATGTTCCTCATCTAATTCTCAAGTTTGAGAGCTTACATTAGTTAAAAATACCAGCAAAAATTAAGGTAAGAGGAGCCAATTTTCCTCAACTGATACTAGTGATGCCAACACAGTTCTAGGTATTGATTTAAAAGATACTGGATTTCATTGCAGCCTTTTATTCTTTTCTGGACACAAGCAGATATGATCACAAGTTCAGGGCTCAGTGGGGATACAGGACAGAGAAACAGAACCACAAAAAGCTTCTTGGAGAAGAAATCCTACCTGTATGTGGTGTGGTCGAAAAAGAAACTGCCTGTTCAGGTTGGATTTCTCAATCAAGTCTGGATCTGTAATTGTAACCTAAGTCAGAAGGGGCAAAAGCAACAGCTGAAGTTACAATTTAAGCAGAGCACTGAGCACTAAGCTTGAGGAAATCTCTACAGGAATTTGTCAAAACAAAGCACTCCTGTTGGCATTCCCTGTGGCTAACAGCTCTGCTGTACTGACTGATTAAATTTGGGGTTAAAAATCAAAATACAGCAAGACTGCTCCAAGGGTGTGCTGCTTCTACTTGCACACCAAGGCCATTTTACCCTCTGTGCAGCCTGAAATAAGGCTTAGACCTTTCCCATTTTTAAGTAGTCTAATTATTTGATTATTCCTTGCCAAGGTGAGGTGAAGAGGTGACTTACCAAGCCTTTGTCTTGTCCAGTGCCGACACCAAGCAGTGCAAAGTTTTTTAGCATTTCACAGCCTATTGCTCCACAGCCAACCTAAAGAAAGTGTCCTTAGTTAGAGATGTAGGTGGAAACCATGGAGACAAGTCCATGGCAGTGCTGGACCATTCATTCTGCAGAGGCACACACCATCAGGGCTGCTCTCTTTATTTTGAGAACAGTGGACATCAGCTGGATCAACAAAGCTTTTGCAAGGTGTGTTAACAGTTGTACTCACCAAGAAAACATTCAAATCATGCAGCTTCTGGCACAGAGAGTCTCCAACACAAGCCCTCAAGGCATCATACCTATCTCCCCTGTGGAGACAAAACCAGAAGACTAGTAAGTTGCCATTTATCATGGTATCATATCATTGGTGCCAAACTGCACTTTGACATCAGCTGAGAAAATCAGATCGAATCCCCCCTAGTTCCTGTTCCTCCCACATTCTAACTGGACACATTCTCAACCTCCCACCTGTCCCTCCAGCACTGAACTGATCTGAGAAGACACAGAATCATTCATTCAGGTTGGAAGAGACCCTTGGGATCAAGTCTAACCACTCTACAAAGTTCACCCCTAAACCATGGCCCTCAAACCCACATCCAAACCACCCTGCAACACCCCCAGGGCTGGGGACTCAACCCCCTCCCTGGGCAGCCTGTGCCAGGCTCTGGCTGCTCTTTTCCCTCCTGCCCAGTCTGCCCCTCCCCTGGAGCAGCTGCAATCCAGCCCCTCTGCTTCTGCCACTAATGCCCTGTGAGCAGAGCCCAGCACCAACCTCTCTGCAATGGCCTGGCAGGTGCTGGAGAGAGTGAGGAGGGTTCCCCTCAACCTCCTCTTCCTCACACTAAATACTCCCAGCTCCATCATCTATGTCTGCTTGAGACTGTAATGTGAACAGTACAGGAACCAGCAGCTTGTAGTTATATTTACCTTGGGAGAAATTCTTCAGTGTCCATCTTTTCTAGAGGTGTTACAATGTCTAACATATCTATATATAGCTGTTAAAGAAAAAAAAACAAACAATAAAAACCAGTAAAAACACTGATGTTGGCTTTATTTAAACAACAAAGTAAATATTCTGTATGTACAACAGAGTCTAGAAATTAAGAATCACTAGGTTTTTACTGTCATTGGAAGACTGTAGAGCATTTAGGTCTCTGCAGTTTGCTGCTTAATTCTATTAGACTGGAAAATGCATCTGGACACAGAGGGGAGAGTCTCACTGAAGTGTGAGCTGCAAGCTTTGACTTCTGACAGGCACATTACCTCTCCAAATTAAAACTGCATTACCTCCCTAAATTAAGGCTGTGAAGTTTTTCAATCTAAATGTCTTCTGGCACTTATCCTACCAGTCTGAAAGCACTGCTCTTAGGCACAACAGCTCAGGCTGGCATCTGGACTGTATCACACCTTTACAGACATGCACTGACAGGCCAATGCTCTCCTTGTTTGTAGGGAAAAAACAATGTGATGCCTGAATTTCAAACACAAAGTGTTAACTAAAACTGGCTGCACTTTTATCACAGACATAAAAAAATGTATTTGTTCTTCAATTCAGCCTCAAGCACTGCACACCACTCCCACCCCTTTCAGAGAGGCTGTTTCAGGCTATATTTTGATGATTCAGCATTTAAACACAACCATACATGTGTTACATCAGTGTCAAAATGAAGATCCAAAACCAAAGAGCCTTACCCACTGTTGCAAGGGAGAAAATTTTCCTGTTACTGCTTTCAAGACTTCCTGGCTTGCAACACCACCCACTGCTGCAGCCAGGGGAGCCAGAAATCCCTGAGCAGTCCTGGACAGCCATTTCACCACATCTCCATTCACCTGAGGCTGAAAAATAAGACATAACAACAGATTTCTCCCTTCAGTTGAGCAAGGTCATGCTTGCCAGTTTGATAGATTATTGCTCTTTGTAAAAAAATAGATGAATTATTTCACTCCAAGTAAAAAAGCCTTCCAGCCAAGTCAGATCCATTCCATACCCTGGAATTCCAAGATGCATTTATCTAAAACCTGGATTCACATAGCCACAGGATTCAGCCTTCAGGTCAGGTGAACCTGTGCTGAAACACCTCTTGTTTCCTCACATGGCCTTCAGAAAGCCAGCTGATCCATCTAAAGGTAGATGGAAAGACCAGAGCAAGGTCCAGTGACTAAAGCATGACCTTCTAGGCAAGTAAATGAGCACATCCAAAATGACTCATAATAAGGATTCCTTACTTTGTTTTCCAGTGTTTCACTTAAAGATGTGGCTATTTTCAGCATTTCCTCAGCATCCTGAAGGCATCTAGACACCAGCACAGAAACAATAATCACTTAAATATGCCAAACTCCTTCTAGAAACACAATCCACAATCAATGGAGAAAAAAGAACTGGATATAGTAGAAAGAGATGGGAAATTATATTGGCTTTAACAATAAGCATTAAAGATGCACTTCCAAATGTTATGGTCAGCTTAAGGAGTTTCAGTGGAGAAGCCCAAATGCAAGTCCAGTGAAGTAAATGGAACAGAGAAGAACATCCTCCAGAAGCATTTTCTCCCTGTGTGGGCCCAAAAAGTACCATTGCTACATTGGGAAAGCCCTGTTACATACCCTGACAGTCCACATTAATTTCAACTTTTCCTTTCTGTCTCATCTCTTAAGTACTAGTCAGACAAGGAAACCTGCAACTGCAATAAAAGGAGAGGCCTGCAAGGCTTAGCAAACACAAACTGCTGCATTACCCAATGTTTGGTCCACGACCAAAGTTCTCCTGGAAGTGGTTCAAGGCAAGCATGGCCACATGGATCTGCAAAGGTGCCTGTTAAGATACCAACAGCTCTCCATCAGTTACAAATGCAAACCAAGGGAAGCAAAAGCAACTGTAAGAATTCTTCTGTTACAGTTTCACTTCCTTGTCTCTGTACTGCTCCCAAAAAGTTTTTAAAGAACATTAAAACATGAATCTGAAATGCCTTACACTCATGGTTTTACAAACTGGGAGTATGAAGTATTACTCAGTAGTAATGCTGTCAAGTCCAGTTTCTAACCAATCTTTTTATGATTATCCCAGCTTTGATGCCAGTATGATTTTTAGCAACCAAACATCATTCAATACAGGAAAAATCATGATGTCACTTGCAAAATTTGCACTCTCACGAATTAAAGATTTTTCAAAAACTAAGATTTTAAACAGCAGAGGCTGGCTGAGCTATGTATTTACAACATATTTAATGCAAATCATGGATAACAAGTGTCTACAGTGATCTAAACCATGATGGATATTCTGTGTGACCACATGAAGTGATACCTCACTCTTAATTCACACTTGACTGATATTTAGACTACTATAGAGTTAGGAAATGACATTGTTCTACACATAAAGCTGTAGATCACATTCCATGGAGTTTTACTTTAAAGCACTTCCACTGAAATCCCCACATGCTAATTAATTACCTCAGGCTTGCTGAAGTCTGCAACAAGGCATAATGGATTTGTTATCTGCTTCTCCAACCGCTCCTGCAGAAAGAGAATTTGTGAGAACACCCCCACTTGAGAGCACGACAGTCACTGCTGCTACCTGACAACACCCTTCCTGGAGAGACCCAGGACCACATATCCTTTCTTACCAGTATTGCTACCACCCTCTCAATTATTAATGCCACAAAAGATTCATAAAATAATCATCTACTGCAAGTTTTGCCAATCAAAGCTGCACAGAGAGATGTTTTGCATCCTGGTGGCAACATCCACTGCTCTGAGTTTGCCTACCAGAGGTTTTATGAGCTGTTTGCTTGCAGATCTTCCCCTCCCAGGAAGAATAGGAAGCCACTGCTTTGTAGAGACAAGATACTGAGCTATGCATAGAATCATAGAATGTCAGGGGCTGGAAATGACCTCAAAAGATCATCTAGTCCAACCTCCTGCCAGAGCATTCTCATACCAGAAGCAGTTGGACTCACTCACAGCTCTTCAGAATGTCTGAAGGCAGCCAGGATCTACTTTGTGTGATCCAAAAAGGCACAAAACACCATGTCTCTGGTAACCCCTCTTATCCAAACTCATCCAACTGTCTCCTCTTCTCAGAAGGCCACCAAGAAGCCACATAGTCACAGACTTTCATGGATTCCTCAGCATTACAGGGACAAGTGCCCATGAATTGCTCTCTGTGGCTGTTTAGTAAATGGCTACCACTATTCTTACCCAATAAGTAGTATAAACCCAAACCACAGGTAACCAAATCACCCATCTGCTGAACTCTGCTTCCAAAGCTCAGACATGAATGTGGTGATGTCAAACACACACTTACAAAGTAAAACATCTTGGGTGTCTTCACAGGGACAGCTATGCCTCCATGGAGGTAAGGCTCCATATCTGATGTATTGCCAATGCTGAAGGAATAAGGTGACACCACTGGAGAGAGAAGAGAACAGTGACTGATCATTAAAAACATCACTGGCTACTATGATTCTGTTTTGACAATGCTTTTCATGCTGTAATTTATAGTGTGCAACCTGGCTTTGAAAGCATCAACACAGCTGATCCTCCTGATAGGACTGGCCCTCTCTGCCAGTTCCCAAGCTAAAGTGTTGGCTTCACGTGATCTGTTATAAAATCAACTTTAAGTGGCAGCAAAACAACAAGAATTCTGATGACCACAGCTCTATAACAAATAAAATCACTCTCACTTTCATTTAGACTGTGCACAGCAGTGTCCAGTATACTGCTCAGAATAGGATTTTAGCCCCATGACTAGAGCAACAGGCAATCAGACAGCCAGCTGAAGCATTTAGGTCACATCTTTCCTCTCACACCACCTGGAGCATCATTCAGATAAAGCAAGAAACCAACAAACTGTCAATTCATGGAAAACTGAAATCAAAATCTGGGCTGTGATTAGGAGAAAGGAGCTGAACACAGCATCAGGACCAGCAAAACAAATAGGTCCAGAGAAAACAGACTCACATGTTTCAAGGGAACTGTTTTTATCTCAGACCACAAACCAGTTAAGAACAACCAACCTGCCTGCTCTCTGCTCCAGAGGTGGCAATTCCCCATCATCCCAAAAGAGCCAAGTAATATGCAGTGAGACATGCACAGTGCAGACAAAAGCAGGATAAACACTCCAAAAGCATGCTTAGAAACAGTGATGTCAGTGCACCCCTCTACACTTAAAATGTCACCCAAAAAACTCTGAGGCAGTGACATGAAATTGTGTTAATGTAACTCAAAACCATGCCAGAAACACAGGCATTACAGGGCCACCCAAAAAGACCAACAGAGTCTTGTCTAAATTACAATATTCACAGGGTGCCAGCAAATTTCCACTGCTCCTTCAGAGCAAGATGATTTTGGAAAGACTTTACTAAATGGAAATGGAGTCACAATACCTCTAGGAAGACACATGTTCCAGGAAGTAATATTTTTGTGCAGGCTCACTGAAGGTCTGCACCACCCAGCACTTTTTTGGCTACAGTAACTAACACTACAGAGAGCTCAAATAGGCAAAAAAACACACAAAACAAATCAAGAACAGTTCACCTGTTATCTGGTGTGTGGATCCATTTAAACATGACATTCCGTTGACTTCCCGGAAGGTTAGGAACTGGCCAGTTTCAAGCCTGTGGGGATGATTTTCAAGGCAAGTGACAATACCAGGATTTGACTGAAAGAGAAATGGCAAAGTTAGGAAGGAGGGAAGTGTTCTGGCTAAAAGACATGCAGCTTGTGCTCGGAAAGTTTTAGCACCTCAGTTCTGTCCTAGCAAGGGAGTTACCTATGATAACTTCTCCAGTCTGCTAACAATTTGGAACCTGTTCACACACCTATGTCCTCTTCATTTTACATCTCATTTCCTTCTCTGTTTCTCTCAAAAAGAGTCAATAGTGTGATGTTACACTGTACATAATGAGCAGAGGGCATCAGTATGTTCTACAATAGCAGCATGTTATCCCTGAGCAGAATGAATTCACTTTCTTGGCTTCTGCTACAGTGCCAATTTTCAGCTGTTTAGCAGGCTGCTGAAGTGAAATACTCTGCTTGGTCACATAGCCAAAATAAAGAAAAGAATAAAAAATAAAGCAGTGCAATGGTTTCTGTCCTTTACCTGTGTTATATTTGAAATGAAGATCTCCTTTGGCTCCTCTCCTGTTGTATCCAGCACTTCAAATTCATCACCAAAGTCACAGAACAACCGTGAACATATCCCATAAACATCTGCACTGATGAACTGCAAGGGAAAGCCAAAATGATGAGCATTGCTAGAACAGCACAATCTAAAGCATTAAAGACCCCTCACATGCAGCCTTGGCCACTCCTCCAGTGGGAACCTGTCAGTGCTCCCAGGCCACTGACTATAGAGCAGTGTGACAGCCTCTGATCCTGCACAAGCATTTCTGGACCCTCACACAAACCCAGGGATCACCCCCATATCCAGCAAAATGCTGGCATTTCTACTGCTGCCACATTCTGTCCCAGCATGTCCTTCCAGAGCTGTCTTAACAGTGAAAACTATTTCTGTAACAGGGAAGAACCAAGCCCTGGTTATCTGGGCTGGTATCCAAACAGCAGACACAAGTACAGAGCAGCAGCACTGCACTCCCAAAACTCACACTGCTCTGGCAATGTGCGATCTGCATGAACCATCTCTCTCATCACCTTCTGAGCAGAATATTCTGGAGGTCCAGAATGCTCCCTGTACATATTAAGCATGTGTTTAATGGTTTCTGTTACCTTAATAGGTGGCTGCTGAGAATGACAGAAGTCATTAATCTTCTTCTGCAGACACAGACTGACTTCAGTTAGTATTACACACTGAACAAGAAAAGAAACAGAAATCTAAATCACCAAAAGCAAACAGCAGCTTCAGGCTCTGGAAAAAGGGTACTAACAGTTAGTTGCTCAGGTGGGCTGATTCCTTCCTCCCCCTATAACAGAGATAGAAGACTTAGTTTTCTCATTACACATCACAACAGATGGGTTACTGCTCCACAAGTTCTGGAAAGAGGATGAGCAAGAGCAGGAACAGCAAATATTCACTTTTTCTTGCAGCTGTGAAACTCAAACCTAATTAGAACACTTATAAAAACAGTCATGGATCATCTCAGAGAAAATGTACATCCTGAATTTTCAGATTAAAGACAGCAAAGCAAACACACATGATACTCAGTGCACACCAAAAAGTCTGCAGAAGATACAAGTGCTGGTGCTCATCAAATAGCAGGCATACAATCCTGAAAGTGTTCTTTTAAAGTTTAGGGTAGTACTTGATCACAAACATGTCCCATTCCATTATGCATGGCTCATTATGGCTGGGACAGTGAGAAACGTGGTGAGCCTGGGCACACCAGAAAACCACACAGTACCAGTTCCCAACTCAGACTGAGCTATGCACACAGGCAGGCTATAAATGATCTTTTCTAATTATATAGCCTGAGTTTCTACTGCCTGGAACACACAGAATGGATGTAGAACATCTGTGCTAAGCAGCTGCAAGAAAATGCCAGTTTCACCCTGAACATAAAAAAAAAGAAATTGTATGGTAATCTCATTTAGCTATTTATTGTCATCATAAATTCTATGTGTTGTAAGCAAGTGCTAGGAACACAAAACCTGTTTTAGCCTTGAAAAAACCCAAGCATAACCATTTCATTATCCAAGTACAAAACTGACTTTCTTCACATCATCTCAAAATGCACTTTAAAGTTCGTTTTCATGCAATTTACCTTAATAAAAAAACCCCATGTAGTTTCCTCTGAGCAAAACACCACATATATCTGCTTTAAGAGTGACATACCTGATATTGCTTTAGGAAAGACAGATCTGTGGTGTCATTGAGAGGCACAGTTGATGCTGCTACGTGGACATATGGATTGAGTTCTGCAATACGATGAAGTGTAGCCTCAGCCCTGGAACAGCAACATCCAAGTTGTTTTCTGCAGCAATTTCCAAGACACTACTTCATACCACACAAGTCTCCAGGCAACAACCATTTGCTCACACTGGAATTCTCAGCAGATCTGAGGAAAACAGTTCAGTGCCATGTACAACAGGACCAACTGATGGTCTCGTGGGCTGTTTTCTAGTCTTGCATGGGTGGCTGAGAAAGCCCAGAGAAGAAATGCACCCTTGTCTCAACTACAGCTACATTACAAGCTCCCAGCTGCAAGAACTGAGATGTTTGACTTGGGCAGAACTCCAGTCCCAATCCCAACCTCTGCACTGCACTCAAAGCCACTAACTCTAGAGAAAGGCTTTAACAAGCACTTGAAATGTATCAGCAGCTCCTGGACAATGAGCTGTTCATTTTGCCACTTATGAAGCTGTTACTCCTGGTCTAATTGAGTCTTCCCTCACTCCAAAGACTTCACCAACCTGTTCCTTTGACTGCTAATATCATCTTCATGGATGAAGAAGTTGATCCCCAAATCCCATTTCGTGCACTGCTTGGTGTCATGAACTGTAAGAGCCTAAAAAACAATTGGTAAAAAGAATTTACTGGAAGAAGTGTATGTGGTCATAGCACCCAAAATGTTAAGCCCTACATAAAATGTTTGAGGAGTAGCACTACAGCAGAACTAGCTCCTCCAACCTCACTTCCCAGAAAACTCTTACTGTTTGAGAGGCAGAAACACATCTGCAATGTGCATTTTGTTAAGCATTTTCCCCCCAGCTTGCAGTGACAAGAACATTTAAATACAGAGGATGATTTTTGCCACGCTGCAACTAAGGGACAATTGGGATCTGTAAATTAATGGACTACCAAAATTATAAACAAGGGTTTTTCTGAAAAGGCTTCTCTCTAATAAAATTAATCCCAGCAGCACAAAAGCCATTGTTGGATTAAAACACCCAACCACTCTAACATCTACACAAAAGGATTCTGATGGATGACAGGAGAGGATAACATATTTTGAATAGTTTGGCTTTTGACTTTCCACCCCTCCATTTAGGAAAGGCTACTTTGTATAAAAGGATTCCATGTCTGATCAGCAGCTGGCTAAAATATGACATGACCTGTTTCAGAGTGCAGAGGACATTAGTGTGAGACTGGCTGCACCACTACAACATCATTATTATTATTATTATGATTATTATTATTATTATTATTATTATTATTATTATTATTATTATTATATCCAGGCCCTCAACTGTTTTTCAACCTTTCTACTGAAAGCAAGTTACAGAAACTCAAGATTAGTTAGCTAGCAGTGTTATCCCTCTTTCTTCTCTCACTCCAGAACACCCAACAGGAGAAATGGTTTACATACCTTTACCCCAGCCAGAATGATATTTTTGGCTGAAAAAAAACAGAAAGAGAAAAGGATTGTTTCAGATTTCTTGCAGATCTGTAATGGAATAGTTATGTGGGTGGACAATAACAGTATGGCATTGCTAAGAACTTCAGTTTAAGGATTTGTTTTCTTTGAAATTTGGCTCCAGCATTCTGTGGCAGCAGAATAACATGAACAAGGTTATAAAAGCTCTCTGTGTTTGTCCTTTGTCAGCTCTCATCCCACAAGCACAACTGCAGAGACACTTATGACAATAAACTGCAAAGCCCCATGGCTCTCTTCTGGCATCTGGTGCAGAGGGTTAAAGGGTTACTCAAAGAGTAATACCCCAGGCTAAGAATCAGCAGACAAATCTTGTTCATAACATGCAAGAGAAATTGTGAAGGAGTTTCTTGCACCAGGGCAGTTGGACATTTTTTCACCAAATTGCATCTGTTTTCCTACCTCCCCTTTCCTACATGGGGATAATTCAAGCTAGAGCTGTTCTGTATTGCATTCATTGATGCTGACAAAGGGATAAATTGGATTATCCACCCACAACTTTCACCCAAGACACAAGATTTTGCTAAGTGTTCCAGGACAGTATGTTTACACACACTAGTGTCTGCTTAAGTAGATGTTACCCAACTTACCAATCTCCACACCCAGACCACCTACACCACTCAGGAACACGTGGGACTGAGCCATCTTCTGCATTGCTGTGTCTCCAAGAACATACCTCTGGCGACTGCAAACAAAGATAAATTCAGATCAAAACACCATACACATGAGGTCCAGAGCATAAGAAAGCAAGTCAAGGCTCCTCAATCACTCCCAGAAAGTTGAAATATTTCCAGTCATTCTCCCATCCCCTTCAGATGAAGCTGTGCAGAGGAATGTGTGTCACTAGTGACACGTGCACAGGTCTATTTAGCAGCCCTCTGTTCAACAAGCAAGTGAGGACAAAGTGTGTGTATCTGAACTGTATAGTGCTTTAGGAAACAAGTGGCTAACAGGTGTAATATTTGCTTACAACCCAAACAGTGAAGTGCATCTAGTAAAGATCTTTTTCAGTGCCAGGTTTTAGTGACTAGAAGTGACTTTTCATTTTACATCAGTGCAAAACCATAGTAGGTTTTTGGAATTAATTATTGAAGAGACACAAGCAAGCCAAGGAATTTCTCTGGTATCAGGAATCATCAAAGCAGAAGGTGTAGCAGCTTTTGTAGTCAGATTCTGAGCTTTGAAAAACTCAGTTTCCAATTTAATTAAACTTATGCCACTCTGTCACCTTTTCCACTAAGGAAAGTATGATTTTCATAAGACTAAGGCCAAAAAGTAAAAATGACACATCCAACACAGGAAGCATCATGCTGAATAAATGAGAAGCCTCTTTGTTTAGCATACAAGTGATTTGTTTATTAATTTTAATATAAAGAAGCTTTTCATCCCACCACATTTTTCCAAGGATGCCCCTTATCCCAGAACAGACTCTCTGAACTGTTACAGCAAGTGATCCCAAGCTACTTCCAGCTTAATCAGATATTCTTACCTGTACAAAGCATCATCAATTTCCATAGAGTCTGCTGCCATGATGAGAACTGCTCACACTAGAAGGGTCACAAAAAGAAACAACCTGGTTACACTGGAGGCAATTTCACAGTTGGATCTTCCTCCCCACCCTCAATTCTTCAATAGGACTGAGCACCACAGAAAGTGATGTTAAAGGAATCACTTGGAACATGAAGGACCCTAAAGAAGAGTACAGCAGCTAGGTAATTAAAACACACAGGAGCCAGAAGAGAATCACACAGTCACTGTGGCTTGAAAAGACCTTTAAGATCATCAAGTCCAACCATTATCTAACTCTACCAGGACCACTAGTCCACCATGTCCTTGAGCACCACATATGGATGGCTTTAAATCCATCCAGGGATGGCAATTTAACCACTTCCCTGGGCAGCCTGTGCCAGTCTCTGATAACCCTTTGGTAGAGAAGTTTTCCCTCATGTCCTACCTAAAGTCTCAGTTGTGCAACTTGAGGCCAATTCCTTGTCCTTTCAGTTATGACTTGTGACAAGAGACCAACACCCAACTCTCTACCAGCTCCTGCTGGGTAGTTTGAGAGAGTCAGGAGGTCTCCCCCCCCCCAGCTTCGTCTTCTCCAGACTAACAAACCCCAACTCCCTCAGCCTCTCCTCATAAAACTTGTTCTCCAGACCCCTCACCAGCTTTGCTGCCCTTATCTGGACCTTCTCCAGAACATTTAGGTCTTTCTTATCTCACAGTGCCCTAAACTGCACACAGTACTCAAGGTGCAGTACCACCAGTGCTGAGTACAGTGGGGACAATCACTCCCCTAGTCTTGCTGGCCACACTATTCCTGATCCAGGCCAGAATGCCCTTTACCTTCTTGGCCACCTGGGCACACTGTTGGCTACAAACTGCCTTGGAAACCAGACACAGACATGACAACCCTTGCTCCTGAGAGATTGCAAAGTAAAGGCCCAGACATACTAAAGAGTTTTTCCTCCAAGAGCGCAGACATACCCTAAAGCAGCTCTCAAGGCACTTCTGCTCAAAGGTTAACTCCTATTTACCCTTCAGATGGTTTGGGCAAACACATGAACATTTCTGAAGTGCAGCACCTGCAGCCTGTCACTTTGGAAGCTACAGCATTCTGACCTGAAATTTGTCCTTTTGATTTTTTTTAGGCTGAATTAAAAAGCACTGAAGTAGCTCAACAAGGGACAGTTACACTGGAAGCAGGCCACAAATCTCACCAGTTAAGCTCTTCCACAGCGTGGATATTATCTCCTACACATAAACTAGCACAGAAGAGCACCACCATGAGACACCTCCATCACAATCTACATCACCAGTGACTTCAGTGCAGCTCCTGTGCCCTTACACAAGAGCTGAAGACAAGCAATGCCAGTGTCACTAGATCTTAGGACCCAAATCTCAAGATGGAGAGTAACACACCTCATCCAAGAGTCACAGGCCTCACTCCCCAGGTGAAAGCCACTGCCTAAGACACAAGACTGGAAGCTCCCCTTAGAGAAAGCCAGTGCCATTTCATAATGGCCCTGAGCAGCCATCCCAGAGCTGCTCTGCTCCAGCCTCCACAAGCAGCACAGGCACTCTAGGACTGCCCAACATAAACACACTGTGGAACTAAAGTGTGGAAGGTGATCCACCTCCCTCAGCCACCAGATAAAAACATCTAGCTTTCTCTGCTTTGATTGCTGACATCCTTCTCAATCACTGTGCCCACTCAGCCTTTTGTAAACCATGAGGATGTACAATCAACCCATAAGAGAACCTTCTCCAGCACCTCTTTCAGTGTGTTTATCAATTCTCCTCATAAGTTCTCCATTACAACACTGAGCTCCTACCAGCAAAACACCTCCTTCCAAAAGGGGACCCAGTGGTCAAGGGGGCTCTAGGACAAAGCTTTGTTAATGAATTTTATGAGCACCTAAGCTCATTTTAGTTCAACTGGTATTGGATCTATCTCAAAGCAAGCCAATAATATAACAAGAGAAAAACCATTCTAACATGATGTTTAAGTTCTTTACCAGATGCTCCACATCTCCACCTTTTGCCTGGTTCCTTTTAAAAGCCAACACTATCAGTTTTAACGCCAAGCTTCCCTTTAAATGTGTAAAATTTCCTTACATTTGAAACGTCTTTCTGTTTTTAAAGCCTCAGCTGCTTGTAGGACATAATCCAGGGACAAACTGAGAAACTACGTGTAACCCAGGAGGATGAAGATGCTCTGAAGAGCAAGCGAAGGCACAGGAGCTGTAAGGGTGGGTGGGTTTCACAGCATCTCTTACCTCTAAGTCCTCCCTGGCTGAAGCGCTATCAATCACTTGCTGTTCCGCAGGCTGGGATGGCCGGGAGGCCTGGATTCATCCCACCTACCCAGGGTCTCCAAAGGTGTATCCCAGCCGACGAAGGCTCCCTGTTGAAAGAGAGGACGCTCAGAGCCACTGTTGTTTACTAGAGGGAAAAACCCCACCTCGGACCTACAGCGGGGAACCGAGGCATAGCTGACCGGCCTCAAACCAACCCAAGCCGGGTCCCAGCGGAGCCGGACTGCACACCCTCACCCCCCGGTCCCCGAGCTCGACGCCGCGGCTCTCGGGGCGCTGCCGAGGCGCTGGGAAGCGGCAGCCTCAGACCGGCCTGGCCCGGCCTCGCCGCCTCCTCCCCGCCGCCCGCCCTCACCCCGGCAGCGGCCTGGGCCGTGCGATCGAGGCCTCCGCGCTGCCGCCGGCGACGGGGGAAGAGGCAGGAAGGGGGTGGGAAGCGGCAGCGCCGGTGCCGCGGCGCTTTCCCCGCCTGCGCCGACAGGAGGGGCCGGGCTAAGGCTGCCTGCCGGGTCCCGCCTCCTCCCGCCGTCAGGGCAGCGAGCCGGGCGGGGAGGGCGCGGTGCGAGATGGCGGCCGGTAGCGCCCGCATGAGCCTTTAGAAACATCGCCCCTTTCACCTCGAAAAGGAACGCACCGCCTTGTTAAAAAACAAAACAGAAATGAGATCCCCGCTGGGGTCAAGCGCTGCCGGCTCAGCCGCTCCAGAGGCCTCCTCCTGGGGTAGCTAGCTGCCCATCTCGCAGCACAAGCACCGGCGACATGCCGCCGACCTCAGCATCGGGCTACATTTCATTCAAGGGAGCAAAGTTCCAGTGCCGTGGAGGGGCAGAGATGTGGAGAAAAATTGGTCAAAATCTACGTCCCAGCACAAACGTGTACAGGCTCGTGGAAATATTTTTCCCTTCTGCTTGTTTTTTCTGGTGGTATCTAACCAGGAGACATCAATCTGTGGCAATCAGCACTCCACCTCCTAGAAACATTTT
This sequence comes from Ceyx melanurus, assembly GCA_024611195.1. Lineage (NCBI taxonomy): Eukaryota > Metazoa > Chordata > Aves > Coraciiformes > Alcedinidae > Ceyx > Ceyx melanurus. The sequence goes on from JANHGL010020373.1 coordinate 36,249, forward strand.
CTCTCCTGTTTCCTAAACTGATTAAGAGCCCAGCACTGGCCACCCTCCCATCAGGCTGTTTCATCTCCCTCCAACTGAAAACCCAAATTACCTTTTGCCATCCCCAGTTGTTGGTGTAGATAAGACAAGTTTAAATCTTTAAACCATTTAGACATCTGAGCTAGAACGGGAGGGATTCAGGCTACTGCACAGGCAACGACTGGGAAATGTCAATACAGAAGTCATTTGGTATTTTAAAATATATGTAATAAACGTGGGCTGTTTGGCAGGATCAGGGGGAAAGGACATTGCTGCTCTCTGTGACAGGCAGAAATAAAGCTGTGGGCAAACGCCAAAGAACCACTAGAGGCCACTAGAAGACTGAAATGCTGACTGAAAGCTGGGATACGAAAAAAAACAGTTCAGTTCTTCAGGGTGACCAATTCAATCCTTACAATGAAAGGAAATTATTGTTAAGGCTGGCGTTTGCTTCACTTTTTTTCTCCACATAATACAAAAAAAACCAGAATATACGAGCATAAAACTCTCATATATTCATTATTTCAGTAATTTCAAAGAGCAGTGCACATGCCTGATGAGAAGAATTGACAAGAATCTCAGCTATGGAGGGAGAAAAAAAGTGAAGGAGACTTTAAACACAGCAAAAAAATGTCAGCTGTAGTTTTGACACTTTGCTAATTTTTAACTTTGTCAGTGATTTTTACCTTTCCTTTGGAAAAAAAAAAATTTTTTTTTTTTTTTTTAAACTAACAATTCTTATATTTACAACTTATCAATCAAATGTGTCATGAAAAATAAAAATATCTGCTACCTACCACCTTTCTTGTCCTGGTCGTTGCATCTTTTTAAGACACCAGTCACTTGGATGTGCAGTCATCTCCCATGGAACAAGTTTTGCATAGTAACAGTGAATACTGACAAGTCTTTTGCCTATCTGGAGAAACAGCAACATCCAGTTAATTCTCACCTAACAGTTTAGGAGTCATTAAGCAAAGACTATCAGTGAAACCCTGAACATGGGCATTCTAAGAGAAACTGCCAAAGAAAAAGGGACAGGTTGGGTTTACCCCATGAGCCACAGAAGCTGGTTCCCTAAGGCATCAATCAGCAGGAGCACTCAGGAGCCCTCTGGGTTGATGGTGCCAAATCAAAAAATACACAGATTTTTCTCTTATTTTCCAAGCCTGAAAAATTTGAAACATCTGGAGCCATTTGACTTTTCCCCTATAGCTTCCTCTCTTAAAAAGACATATGACTGTATAATCTTTGCAAATTTGGTTAAATAACTTCAAAGGAAATCCCAGCTCCATACTTTTACCGGGTTGAAGTCAGCTTTGGAGATTGCAGAAAGGTACAAAGCCAGGCTGTCCAGTTTCCTGACTTGCTGTGGCTGTGGGCAGGAGAACACCTCCACCTCTGGGCTCCAGACTATTGCTGCCCAAAATTCCTGCCACTTCCGTTGTTGTTTTTAGTTGCAGATTCATTCTCCCTGTATTGAATACATTTCCAAAGGATCTGAAGGTGATGCAGCTGTAAAATCTCTTTTCTATTTTCTTGGAAAATCCCAGCCACTTGCTGGGATTATTTTTTTTTTTTCTTTTCTGTCTTAATTTCCTGATTTCCAGGCACAATTTCCTATTCGTAATGGGGTCTCCAAAGTGAGGATTTGGTGGAGGTGGATGCTTTTGTTTCCCTGATTTCTTTAGCCAATAAGCAAACTAGCAGACAAAACTCTACATAGCTTTCACCATAAAATGTGTTATTTGAAAGTGCTAAAGGCAAACACAATTCAGTGTACCACACAGTGCAGAAATGACCATAAGTCCCCATCCTTCAGTGGGTTTCCAAACACCCTGCCCTCAGCTCTTGCAGGGGTGCTGACTGGCAAGGCTGTGTCTCCTCTCTGGCACAGTGTACAACACTTTGCTGGCATGTTTAAAAGCACTTCAGCTTCTCAGCAGGATGGTCCAGAGGATCTTGTCACTTGAGGGCTGCTCTAGCACGTGACACCTTCCTAGAAACCACATTAACAATGCTGTTAAAGTCCTGATCCAGATAAACAAGGGCACGGATTACCTCAGCTGATTCTGTGCTGATAGGTGCAGGAATGCATTTCCAACAGCTTTGCCATGCCCCTGCAACTCCAACGCAAGCTGGGAAGTGCCAGATAAATATTCACTGGGTTCAAAAAGAACTTTTGGCTCTCAGCTCTTCTCATTTGTTAACAGGAGCAGCAGATATGGCATTGGAATTTCTACAAGCTTTACTTACAGAAAACCCTGGTGACAGATTGATGTCATCCAAGCAGACCTCCTCACGTGATTAGGTCTTGTGCAATCAGCCTCCTATTTCTTTCTAGTTGTGCTCCAGGCTGAAAATTAGCATTGGGCAAGCCTCAGACAACCCCATTTGAATAACCAGGAGTTTGGAACACATTTCTTGATGCTTTCAATCTGCCCAGGAAATAAATCTCAGGAGAATTGGTACGTCAGCTGCACAAACCTTCCTCCAGCTGATTGCCATGTTCCAAGGAGAAGTTTTTTCCAAAGCCAGGAGCAATGTGCTGGATTCTTGGATGAAGTTTCAGATCCATTCTTAAATTTGTGTAGTGCTACCTTAACTGAAACTCACCTTTGAGTGTTTTAGAAAAGCAGGTGTCCCACCCTGTCTGCCTTGGAACACTTTGTAAAGCTCCGACCAATGTTAAAGACAAACCCTAGGACAGGGGATGAACAGAGTGCTGCAGTTTTTAAATAGTCTAATATAAAGATAGGAAGATTATAAAAATATACTATTTTTAGCTTTGGGATTAAGAAAAAAAAATAAGACAAAAAAAGGGAGCAATTGTTTTTAAATACGTTTAATGTTATGAAATATATTAGCTTTATGTCATTTAAATCCTTGCTAAATTCTTAACAGCAACAGTAATAAAAGGTTTTTAAAAATCTTTAATCACACAATATTTTCTTTGTTTTATTCTAGGGCAGAAAACAGAGTTTTCATAAATAAAACACTGACATGGAGTAAAAGACAAACCCAGGCCAGACAGTTTGATAAAAAAAAAAATTTGTGAAAAGTGCATTTGGCTGGCTCAGGACTCCCTGAGTAAGGTAGACATTCTCCCACACACCTCTTGGCTGTTTGGCCTCTCAAGAGAAAATCTGAAATAAAGGCTGCCTGTCTCATTTTAAAGGTATTCTATGTACATGTCACTTGCAGTGTGAGGTAGGAACCAGTTTCTAAGGGTTGTATCTAATCTGGGCCTCACGTCCTGATTGTTGCCCCTCCTGTTTACTTTCAATTGCAATTCATCTGCTGGCTGTAAGGAAGGACACCTGGACACCTGCCATGATTTTCACCTTCAAAGAAGAGGCACAAAAAAACTAGATGTCATTATTTTTCCCAAGGATGCCTTTGAAAAAAAAAGGGGACCTGAACACTAGAAGAAAACAGTGTTTCCAGGTGACCTAATCCCCAACTCCATGAAGTTTCTGTTTTGTAACTGAACTTGGCCCAGAGGAAATTCTTAGTTGAAAAAATAGCAGCAACTCAAAAGTGCATAAATCACAAACATCAATAAAATAAAGAAAGAGATTTGCTGCATCTAACTATCCTCCTAACTGTCCCAAGAGCCTTCACATTTTACAATGGAAAGTCAGAACAAAGGTACTGCTGTTTCAAAAGCAAAACTGATCTAAAACTTTTGGTAGATTTCTGAGATAAGGCATCTTGTCTTTTCCTGATGTTCAAAAGTGATACAGAAAGACTGGAAGGAGCCTGATAGTAAAACAAAAACCCTCCTCCACCACCATGGTTTAAACAGAGGCTTTTCCATCCCTGTGTAGACTTCTAATTCAGGGTGAGAGTTTTCAAGGAATGCCAAGAATCTCATCCCCAGGATTCTTGGAGAGCTTGCACAGTTGGAAGGCTGAGGAGAGACCCAGTTCTGAGCAGAAGGCAGGATGCTTCAGAGAAGTTTCCAGCTACAGTAGGTTGAGCTGTGGGGCTTGCAGCACCTTCCTTCATGGCTCTTAGAGGCTGCTGTGAGTCCTGCATTCCCAGCCTGAGCAGCCTGGTGGCCATTCCAAGCCTGCAGGAGACCAAGTGTTGCTGTGACACTTCGGATCCTCGTGTTGCAGGCTTGGGCTCTAGGGGACAGTAGTAGTTATGTCACTGGACTCTCTTCACCAGTCACCCACAAGATGTCATGCAGGGAGGTAGGAAAAGTGCTTAACTGGTGCACAAGGGTTGAGTTTACTGTGAAGTTCTTTTTGGGACTGGTCTTTGGTATGAAATTACTCTTCAGCCTCAATAAGACAGGATCATATTAATTCATGGCAGAGATGAATCCATCAGTGAAACAAGATGGCATCATTAATTGCTTTCCTTGCAGTGAGGTGGTTGGCATGCACTTGGGAAAGCATGCTATTTCTTGAACACTAAAAAGGTAGTTCCCAGTTTATTTGTGGTGAATATTTTCTTTCCTCTAGCATAAATATAAATGCTGAGTTTCTTTTCAGGGAGGTTGTTCATGGGGACACACTTCTAACAAACAAATTTAGGCAGTTTTTTGTATCTTAAGCATATTGTGAGTTGAGCAGAGTAGATCTAGAAGGCACCTGGTACAGAGGTAGCAGCATAGTATGGTGATAAAGCACTTCCACAACAGCACTTTCAAGTAACTTAAGCTTCACAGAATCCACAAAGATTTCCTGTTTAAAATGTGCTTCAAAAGAAGAACATCAAGCTTTTCTCTTTTCCATTCCAACTTACCGCAAGCACAGAAATCCTCCTCTTCCTTAGCTAGGACCTACCCTTGGTCCTGGCAGATCCACTGGTAGCTATCAAGGCCACTGAGCAGGGTGAGCATCCAGGGTCTTGGCTGCAGTCTGTGCAGATGACAGTGTCTAACAAGAATAATCAATATTCACTTTGCTAGAAACACATCTGTGACAGCATTTGCTTCACTGGAGGGAGAAGGTTCAGCTTCAGACCTCATCCATGGCTGGAGAAAAATTTCCTTTTTTTTTTTCCCCCTGGAAATTGTTTGTATTTATAAAGCAGGTAAATTGGTATCTTTTAAATGTTAATTTAATGATGTCAGTTGATCATTTCTGACAAAGAAGAATGTTTAAAGGCTCAAATCTGAGGCAGGCAATCTCCTATGCTTTGTATAACTTCACAAGGGGTTAGGATCTCTGACAGCACTTGCTGTGTGGAAAGGTTGCTTCAACCAAAACTACATGGGAATAGATATACTAAAAAAAGAACCATCTTTCAGAATAACAGACAAATACAAGTTACATGTAGTCTATGCAGTTAAATCCATCTCTGGTTTTGGACTCAGATGCCAGTTTTTGAGGTAATCCAGTCACGGAAGTAAGTCACTCGTGTGTACACTCCAGGTTTATTGGGCTTGGCACATTCATCTCCCCAGCTCACTATTCCCACGAGGTACCACATCAGTCTAGAGTCTGGAGTAACCAGTGGTCCCCCAGAGTCCCCCTAGAGAAAGAGGAGGGGGAAAAAAGATTTAATTGATCAAAAGGAAAAACTGAATTTTCTCCAGAGACAGGAGTGTCCAGTAAGAGAAGAAAACAAGCAGTTTTTCAGGGCAGAATCCAGGCTGTTTCTGGCTTTTTCCTGTTTCCCGTGGAACTTCCTGACCTGTGGTTTTACAGTTAAAAAAAAAAAAAAGAAAAAGCTTCTCCTCTGTTTTGTTTCCCACCACCTCTTTCTTCCTCCTAGTACAAAGCAGGGAAACACAAATATATACAGAAATCTAAGCCAACAGGAACTTTGTTGGGTTTTTTTACAGTAACCAATATCCTTCCAACAAAATCACTTGCAGCAATAACATTTCAAAAATAATTTCAACAGGAACTTCTTCTTGGCACTGGAACAGGCTGCCCAGGGAATTGGTGGAGTCACCATCCCCAGAGGTAATTTAAAAGATGTATGGATATGGTGCTGAGGGACATGGGTTAGTGGTGTCCTGGCAGTGCTGGGCTCATGGTTGGACTTGCTCTTAAAGGTCTCTTCCCATTAAAAAAAAAAGATTCTATGATTCTATTCTAATTAGACAATATCTCCTTAAGCTGTTAGGCACTTTCAAAGGCTGAATTCAGGTACTGTTAAGAGCATGACATGGTAATAAGAGTTCAACTGGAAACTTTACAGGCTGAAGGGTAAACCTCACAGAACAGATCAAACTCCCCATCTTCCAGCAAAATGCTTTAGTGGGATAAAAAACAACACTTGCACCCTTCTGTGCTGGTCTCTTCTGTGCTGAGCCACACAGGAGCAGAGCCTCCCAGACTTCCTCTGCAGGGAGTTTTGCTCTGGGCATGAAGCTGTAGGACTGGGATTCTGGAAAGGGTCTGTTTTGCACCAGTACATTCTTTGTAAATAATGTAACTGGAAATTAGTTTTATAAAGGATATTGTTATGGAAATATTTTTGTTCCGACGTAAGCATTTCCTTGCAACGTTTGCCAACCTGCACTACACCTATGTCCTTGCCACTCCATTTCCACCTACCTTGCTTTAGTTATTCTTTCAGATAGTGTTTTTTCCACTGATCTGTGTCACCAAAGTTCCTATCAGATCTGTTATGAGATGGTCCAGTCCAGAGTTCATGTCAATGAGTGATAGTGCAGTTTTGCTGACAAGCTGACTGCTACATTCCTCAGTTTCTCCCTTGCTACTGTACAGACATCTGGTCTTGGCTACATGAGACATTTAACTTTTAGCTCATATTTAGTATTTCAGCATTTGGTACCTCTGTCAGTGTCTCAGCATATTGCTTTGCCAGCAAATTGTTAGATTTCACAGAAGAAATGATGAGAAGTGAATGGGCTTGTAGCAGCAATTCTGAGTTCCAGAATAAGAATTTCATTTCATGCTATGAAAGGTTTAAATTCAGAGTATTATCTAATTTAACTCTCTTAGTATGGTTTCTATGTGCTAAATGATGTGTAGTAAATGCTATTTCATTTTTACAACTTAATTTGTTTGAATGGAGCCTATTTAAAGGAGTAACACACTATCACAGTTAAGATTCAGTCAACCAGATACTAGAGTCAGCATTAAAATAGTTTTCCTTTCTAATTTTCAGCTACAGTTACCTGACAAGCATCTACTCCTCCTTCCAAGTATCCAGCACACAGCATTCTGGGTGTTATGTCCCCATCATACACTTCTTCTCTGTTACAAGTGTTTGAGTCAATAAGTTTCACTGTTGCTTCCTGAAGAGCATTTGGAGTTGGACCTGAGGGAAAAAACAGTTTGGGTGCTTATCAACAAAATTACTTTGGAGTAGTTAAGATAGAGGAGGAGTATTTAATGTTCTCTTCTGGAGGAGCAGCTTGAATTTGTTTAGTGTGGAGGTTTTGCTTGATGACCTCTCTTGGTTAGGCCCTTAAGGAAAATGTAGATACTCACAGTCTCACTTAGGAACTGGACCATGAAGACAGAAGCAATGACTGCATGGTACAGAGTGTAAACCACGTGCTTCATATGTGTTCCATATAATACCATGGAACACCAACTACCTAGTAACTTAGGCAGATATGAAATGAGGATATCTTGGTTCCATTGCTAAATCTATTCTTAGTGTGGCCTGATAAGAGGGTGAGCTTGGGTAAGACACCATCTGCAGCTTATGCTGCACATTTCCCTGAAAGCCCACGGAGTTATCTGTAGCTAGGAGAATATTTTTTTAGGTGCTGTAGAAATCCATGACTGGCTGGAGTACCTGTCTTAAGAATTTACAATCTGAAATGGAAAGGCTGGAAAAAGAGAACAATCTTCCTGCTTTCTGTTTCAGTGGATTCTGTCTTTGTTCAGACTAATTTTAGAACAAGAAACTGCTGCTTACAATTAAACAAACCTATTGCTCACAGATAAATCATTAGGCTTGCTACCATCCAACACATGACTAGAGAAGTGGAACACATTCAGTAGAACTTCAGTGTTCAAGTGACATAAAGGTCACCTGGTAGACTCAGGACTCACCATCGTTGGTAAGTGCTCCCCAGCCTGTGATGACAGCATAACTGTTGTATGGAAAAGTCTGAGATGGCTCAGGCAGACACACGTGGTGTATGTTACTTGTAAACTCAACTCGTTTAGAGAGCTGCACAAGTGCAATGTCATAATCATGTTCTGGGTAGTGGTATTTTTCATGGACAATAATAGTCTTGACTGATCGTTGCAAGCTTGGTGGCTTCAGCAGAGCTCCAAAGGTAGCAGTCCACTTCTGAGGGTGACTCATGCTGAAAAAAGTAAGATGGTGTAAGTTTAGAGGTGTAAATGGGTTTGGGACTTGAATTTTGAAGAACACCTTTATTGTAAAGCTCCTTTGAGCCAGCTCAGCTCCCTATTGGATACTTCAGGCATCCATCACTTTCCATAACACTGTGTCCCATACAATTGTGGACTGCTGCTAGAAGAGGGCAAACCTGCATTCCCTCCTCAACCATGGTCTGTACTCTTCCCTTGCTCCTTGTTCCTCATCTAGCCATTGTGTGACTGAAGGGTGTAGTCAAATCAAAAAGTTCTGCTAGAAAACTCTTCATCTTTGTTTTGCACATTGTCTGCCCAGTCACAGCCACTCCACCTTACATACCCTGCAGCTTCACAATGGCCATGCCTGAAACAAGAGTGTTGGCAGCACAAGGATGAACAGAGGGGTAGGAATATGGGATTATAACTTCTGGTAGCAGCCTGCAGCATCAGCAGCAACCTAGTTGTAATGTGAAGGGAAACACTTAGTACAACTGGAAACAAATTCTCTGCCATTGCAGTCACTTGACCTCCTCTGCACCTCTTTGCTCAATATGTCAAATGCCTATTGATTTCCACTCATACAATGGCCAGTTCTGCTCCGAAGAGTCAGGCTTGACTTTCTCATTAAAACAAGTGATGAGTCTGCTTAACCCTGACTTTTCTCCTCCAAGGGTCAAAACTGTTCCCCTGGAAATTCAGGGCTGTAAGTGCAAATCCAGAAAGCCACACGACTCAATAACCAGAGGCACATTCTGCTGCAGGTTCTGCCTGAGCTGGGAACTTACTCTCTGAAGCAGTGAGCTGCAGACACAAGCCAGGTATTGCTGATGAGTGTTGCACCACAACGATGGATGTTGCTGTACTGCAGACTAGCTTGCCATGGCCAGTCCCCTGTCTCTGCAGAAGACAACCCACCGACAATCCTCAGGGATGATGATTTTGCCATTGACTTGACTGATCTGTTCTGCCGTAAGCCACAGACTGTCAGAGAGGAAAAAGAGTTTAGGAGCTGGGCTTCCCTTTGGTAAAAATGCCTGCCAGCTGCTGTGGAAAATGGATGTGAAATTATACACCACCTAGAGTCTCTGAGAAAACACACCTTCCACCAGCCCCCCAGATCAGAGATCCTCATGCACAGCCCATTGGGAACAACTGACTGTTCTGGAAAGCCATGAAGTCAACCATTCAGGTTTAGCTGTGTGAGCAGCCCAAATCAGCAATCAAAACCTTCACCACACACCCAGAACAATTCCCATATTGAGGGATTGTCCAACTTTAATGTCCCAGGTAATTTGTCATTAGGATAAAACATGAATGAGGTGAAATCTCAATGGGTTTTTACCACACATGCACATAGATTAGAGCAGCAAGATGTCACTTGGAACCAGGCAACTGCACATTGCACAAGCAGCAGCCTGCAAGTGGACCTGGAGAGGCAAAGAGCATCACACTGATCCAAGCCAGAGATGACAAAGGCATGGATACCTCCAGCACAGTGTGCATCCATGACAGAAAGTATTTCTTCTCCAAAACCAGAGAGAGATGAAAATATCCATAGTTTCAGCCACTAAACTCAGGTTATTCAGGAGCAGCTGAAGCTCCTCAGTAGTTTCAGAAACTTCCTCAATGGACAGAGCAGCTTCAGCTGTTTCCTCCCATCCAAACAGCATCAAATCCATCTTACCTGGACCAAGACCCACTAGTTTTCATCCAGGCCCCGATTTCAGCTAGACTTTAGGAAAGCTGAGAGACAGAACTATCCCAATTCATTGAAAAAGAGACAGAGCTAAGAATTATTTGCATAGTGACAACACAATCCAAACCATTGCACTCCCTGTCTCCTGCAGACAGTGACCCAGAGGGGGACAAAGCAGGAGGAGCACGTCACTGAAGAGCTGCCAGCTCCAGGGCCCTTGAAGTCCTCAGAAGTGAACCACTGGAGCCACTTCTGCTCCTTCCTGCTAGGATCTGCACAAGGTTATGTTAACATTGCCTCACTGTTAAAAAAAGTGTTAAAGCAGCAGCAGAAACACAGCAGATTGAAAACTGTTCAGAAATTTGGGGGAAAAAAAACAAAACAAAAAAGTCATATAATGTTGCAAAGCTGATGTGCTCAATGTAGAGTCTGCCCTGCTCTGAGATTTCAAACCATGATGAAGAAAATCAGTGAACTCTGAATCTACTTGTACAGAACTTTCCATGTGAAAGGAAAACCTGTGTGCACTAGCATGTTTTCCTCCTGAAAGCGATTGGTAATCCTCAGTTACAGGTCCTAAAACTGCACAATCCTATTGACCACCTGAGTGGTCAATGTTCAAAACACAGGGAAAACACCTGAGTTCCATCAGTGCCCCAGAACAGGAGCACCTAAAACAGCCCCAAAAAAGGGATGTTGTTTAATCCTCCCTCACTTGACAGCCTGCTGCTAAGGAACTGATCAAAGCTTCCCTGTGTCAAACACAACTGGTAAGGAAAAATAGCTTTTTATGAGTATTAAATGTCCAAACACACTGACTTGTTCTCCGAAAGCTTAAAACAAATCACTAAAACAAACACCTTCAGCCTCACCCCACTGGATACCCAGAGAAGACCAAGTGTATTGCCTTGTATTTCCACAAGGAACAATTCTGAGCTAACAACCATTCTGAAATCCAGAGCATTTCCCAGATTTCTATAATCCCAGGCTGATGTCACTTTTAGAGATTTCTTTACAGTCCTTTCTTCCAGTGCACACTGACATATTCCCAGTTTGTGAGAGAAAGCCATTATTCCAAATTCTGCATGTGCATGCTGGTTTTTGGGGCCCTTTGGCCTTTAAGGTGTCATCCTTAAAGCACCAACAACATGCTGGTAAATGTTCAGGTGGAAATCTCATCACTTGCTGTGCATATAGGAAAATAAGGGTGGCCAGGTGGAGGTGAATTCTCATGCTACAGCATCCCAGACAAGCACATATGAAACAGATTCTACAGCCAAGGTGCAGTGCTAATACACAGAGTGTCAAAATCAGAGCTGATGAAGTATTCTAATTAAGTACCTCTTTTAATCAATTTATAATAGAGATTGGTTCTAATGATAATCTGTTCTAATAGAAAATGTACTCCAGTCCATGACAAGGATTTTCCTGCCTTTACAGTTCTATAACTTTATAGTAAGTATATAAGATTATAGTCAGTACACCTTGTCTGCCTGACATGAAGGCAGCCACGTAGCCCAAGCAATTAAGTTGTTTTATTTATTGGAATTCCTCACTCAAATTTTGCTCCACACACCCAGAAGTCATCTGCAATGGCCCAGCTTTCATGTACAAATACAGCCCAGTCTCTGTGTGTCCAAATACCCAATTAAGCAGCCACAGTGTAAAAGCTCTCACTGGAGCCAACAGCAACTGGATCAGGATATAAACTGTCCTGAGCATCACAGTGCTCAGCCCTCATTGGCTCAGCTCAGTTCTCTAGATGGGTTTCAGAGGCACCCTCCACCTTCTACACCAGCACTGCTGGAGGCAGAACTATGCCACAGGCAGCAGAACCTGCATCATCACCCCTCTCTCTCCAGCACTGGGGATTTCTCCAGAGCACTCAGCACTTGCTCTTTTGTCACTGTTTGCTCTTTTCTCACAGAATTGCTGAGATTTTTAACAGAAGGAACACCTCACTGTAAAAAAAACCTACAAATAATTGACTAGCAGTGGGTGCAGACTTTTGCTGGAGGGGATTTTTAGCCCACCACCACTATTTTCAAGCCTATCTCCCTTAGTATCCCAAGAGACACTAATAAAAAAGGCTTCCTCCTGCCCAAGCAGGATTTCTAAACACAAGGCTCATCTGTGTGGAGTAGAAGGTCACATTCATTAGACAGGAGAATAAGAAAAGGCTCCTAATGGCCAGGAAAAGTGCTCAGAGACTATTAATGCTAATTAAACCAAACAGATATTTCCCAGGCTTGAAAAGCCCTCACTTACTGTCATTGAAGAGGGCTTCTGCTCTTTTAGGCTCCACACCTGAAACAAACAAACAGTCAGGGTAAGGCCAGGCCAGCATAGACAAGGTTTCCCATCTCCCACCCAACAGCTCTTTGAGGACAGGACCCAGCAGGGGGTTTGGCTGAGGAAGCTGCTGGAGGAACCACTGTAGCTCCTTGTGCTGGCTCTTGCAGTCCTCTCTGCAGGGAGAAATTTTTACAGAGGAAAAAAAAAATAAATGTTTACTTTTTAGTAAAAATATCAACTGGCTGCATTTTACACCAGAGTGAAAGGCAGAGGAGAACTGGTACCCACTGGTACCCACTCTGGGTCCTCTTTGAGATCAGAAAGGAACTGAATTCTCTGCAGCAATGCCAGTTTACAGTAGCAGTAGCTCACTCTCCTTTCTCCTGCCTTATTGAGCAACAGGGTATCTGGTACATTATTACTACTAAGAGAGATAATTAGTAGCAATTTATTGTATGGCACAGAAGGTTCTAGCAACACATTGCCTCCCTTTATATCCATGTTCTATCTTTATGGACAAAGTACCTGCTGACAGTAATATGCACTGGCTCAGGGGATAAGTCTATTCCTCTTCTTCCAGAATGCTATTTTCACTATTTTCACCATTTTATTTACCAGCAGTCAAAACTAATTAAAAAAATAAATAAAGAAAAATCAGAAAAAAATAACCCCACTTTCAATACAACTCTAAAATTATCTGGTGATTCTTGTACAGCATCCACAACTTCACCTTTTGAGGCTGGGTGGCTTTTCTCAGCAGATCCCTGTCATTATCCATTTACTTCATTACTCTTTTCACAGCTAAACAGAATAATGTCCTAGTTTTGATCCCAAACCACACCAAGCCAGGAGGAGTCTCTTCTGAATGCAAAGGGCTCTGGCTCATACTTGTTGCCTGTTGTACCTTGTATCTTGTGTTTTGTTTGTGGGCTTGACACTCCTCTTGGTATGCAGGGTGATTTGCATGCTTGCAATCCACCATTACTAGACACGTACTCATGCCTTTCTTCCTCTGACATTAGCAGATTATGACAGAAAAAGGAAGCAAACAGAACTCCAGTGCATGTCCAGCTTGGCTGTGGGGAACATTTCAGCCCAAGCACTAAGAAAGGGAGATGAGGTGTAACTGGATATTTAGATAGCAACACAGTCTTATGCACTAAACCCAGGAGCTGTTCACATAATCATGGAATCATGGAATGGTCAGGGTTGGAAGAGACCTCACATCAAAATGTAATAATACCTGATAGTAAAGGCAGAGGGATTCAGTGGTGGTGTAAATCTTACTTTTTGATAAGTTACAAAGGGAAAAGAAAAGGAGGTGATGAGCTGTGCTAAGGATTTGGATGTTTCACCTGTGTGTTTATATTGGCAAGAACTGCCTTGAAAAATCTGGCCCTACTTGTTCAACTATGATAAGCATCCAGTGTTTTCCTAGAAATTCCTACAACCTTCAGACTAACTCAGCATTTGGGTCACTGGTAAGAAATCAACAATTAACAACGAAAGAGCAGTTTTTGCCTTCAAGTGCAATATTGATAATAATGTTTTTTTAGCTCCTCTCTGGGTGGAGAGACATTTACCTCATAATGTCTAATTATCAAGCCTGCAGTCAATTATTAACACTTAGGTTCTATTGCAAAGCTCATCGAGAAGACAAAAGGAGCAAGCAGCTCGTTGAGGAAGCAATTCAAGTGGCATGTTCTCTCTGCACTGAGTTTTGCTGTGAGTCACTCAGCTGCTCTGCAGGGGACCTGTCTAAACCTTTGCCTTTTTATGAGGCACGTAGAAAAAAAAGGACAAACCTCACGTGGACAACATTTTCCCCTTTGCTTCCAGCTGGGCTGAGATGCGTGCAGTTGGAGAAGCAATCCCATGCTGCAGGTCATGAGTTTTATTTTACTTTATAATATATCACAGCTCTGTAGCTGATGTAATCCCCCATTGCTGAAAGGCCAGTGCCACCTGGCAATACATTCTGTGCTGTATTCACTAGGGCAGGGGCACTGCTTTGCTTAGAGACCTGCCAGCTACTGTGCCCTGACCACATATCTCACAGTGGGACACAAGTACTAAAGAAAACACCACAGCCGTTGAGAAAAACTCAAACCAAAGGGAGTTTTGAACAGGGAGAAGCAGGTCTATCTGGCAACAGAGCTGAGAACCTCTGCAGATCACAACAATACCTGGGGTCAAACCCAAGATCCCAGTTGCCTTTGGAAACCTGAACAAACTGACACTATTTTCAGCTAAGCCGAGCTCAAGGTGGATCCCATCAGAAGCAATTTGGGTTCCATGGTACTGCTGGAAATCAGGTTGCTTGCTGGGTTTCCTCATTAGGGGCTTGTCTTCATTACTAGCTTGACATCTTGGCCTGGTCAACAGCAGAACTGCTTACACTGTGCCAGGCAATGTGTTGCAAGCCCTGTCTTGAAGCAATCGCTTGTAAGGCACGAGAGACAATTTTGCTGCCCTCCTCATTTACTACTTGCCCTAGTTGTTTGCACTACCAAGAAAAAGCATCAATTAGTAACAATTAAAGTGTCATATCTTGTCCCAACCACACAGACCTGCAAAAATAGTTGTTTGTGCCTCATTTAGGCAAACAGCATTCAGGCTTCCAGGGTAAACAAGAACAAGTTCAACTTGAACATGCATTGCCTACCTGGAAAATGGAACTTGCTGTTTAATTAAAGCTTGCTTAACTTAAAAGAGAAAATGAATGTTTCAATTAAAATCACAGAAATCTATTGAAATGTGGCTTAAGGATTCAATCTTTCAGAAGAGAACAGAGTTATCTGACTGGACAAGCAGTTAATAGAGTTATTTAGTATATTTAGTAAAAAGAATAACCTTAAAACACAAACCCTTGGTCTTAATTTCTGACTCATGAGATAGTGACTTGCAGTTACTATTTAAGAGCAGTAACTTCTAAGTAAGTCACTTCTTTTTACTCAACATAGGTGTTTGAGCAACCACAGAAAGAAAACTGTTAACATGTGATAGCCAGTTAGGGCCAGGATTTCTAAGGGAGTTTAGTGCCCAGAGTCTGTGGATCTTTGGCACCACCTGTTTGCAGATTCATAGGTACCTGTAGAGTGCATGTGATCATTTATCTCTGAGGGATTCAGAGTTTCTTACAGAAAAATGTTCTCACTTTGCCACATCTATAAATAATATCAGTGATAATCAATCAGAAGAACTAATCTTGTGTCCAGTGCCTCATTTCATTTTAGTCAGAGAGATCAGTGTTTGTATTGAAAGGAAATAACAGGCAGAACTCTCAGTGACATAAATAGACCAGACATGATACAAGCAGGTCAAGCAAGGCAAGCAGATGCATTATTAGGGGATATTAGGCATTTTAAGTGTGGAAAGGGCCAGAGATTACTTCAAAATTAAAGAGGAGAAATCTGTTTTTAAAATTCAATACAGCTTTACCTGTTTACATAAAGTTTTTCCCAAGAAAGTTGATTTTCTATGAAGTTTTCCACCTGTGCTTTTCTATATGTCATAACTGCCAGCTTCCAAGGCAAACTGCATGTTCCATCCTCTATTATATCAAGTTCCCACACCTCACTTGTGTAAGTTGTTTTTTTGCACAGAGAAGGCAAGGTAGAGATTATCTTAAACAGGGTATGAAGGGAGGAGAAGATTGTTAACATTAATAAAAATGAAGAAAAAGTACATACTTCAGCACTAACAACACAGCCTTGGCCAGGCATCTGAAGCACAGTTTTCTCAGGTGCACCAGGGAGCAGAGGAAACCTCCTCTGTTTTTTTGTCACATTTTAATAACAATTTCCTCCAAAAGACAGAGAATTAGAGAATTCTCAGCTGCCTCAAAAACAGGGGGCTCACCTAGGCCATTGGCATTTAGGGTAACAACCCTGAATTCAGGGAAAAAGGCATCTCTGGCAAGTTTCTGTAGGTCAGCAAGCTGGGCAGATGAATGTCAGAGGGCATCTGTCCTGCAGTGCAGGCAGAGGGGGGATAACAGCTCTGCTCCAATATCCTTCCAGCATGTTAAAGACTATGAAGGCCTGAGATACTGGTGTGAAATGGGAATGAGAGCAGTGAGGAGGAGCTGCAGTCACATTCCAAAAGGAAATGCAGGAGTTTCCTGAGAGAAAGGCCACGAGCTCAGCAGGAAAAGTCAAGCTCTCACTGTGCACACAACTAATCCTCTGCTCTCTCTACAGGAATTATATCCCAAGGTTTATGCACCCTTGTAGAAGTACCAAAATGTGGCTTAGATACAGGTGATGCATTTCTCATTCCTTCAACTGGGGACAGTACGTGGTAGAGACAAGACAAAGGCTTTGCACCTCTAATTGTCCCTATCACCCAGCCCAGCCCTTCTTCCCCTACTTATGTCCACTGGACTTCTCACATCCATGACATCTCCCTGGCATCAACCACATCTTCATTCTGTCCATGAGGACCTCCCAGCATCTGGGCACCCTGCAGCCGAAGGGATCTGCAAGAGGAACCACGTACCAGTTCAGTAGCCAGGTATCCAAGCTGGAACTGGTTTCAGCATTATTTTTCTTCCTCTCCTACACTCAGGCCCCAGCCACAACCAAGGTAGAGGAAGCACAAATAACTTGCAACCTTCTCAGGCAAGGAAGAGAGAGAGAAATACAAGAATTGAGTGAGGAAATTAATTAAATCAACTTATCTGGGTCATCTAAGAAGCCAGGCCAGAATAATTTCCTGCTTAATTCCTTCATGTCCTTGCAAAATAAATCATTTAAAAACACATTTCAGTGGCTCCCATTTCCAACAGCCTCTCTAGAATGCTGCAAATAACAAAATGCACATTGTGCCAGACTAATGGCATCAAACAGGAGAAATGTCAGATCTCCACTGTTATATCCCAACATACAGGTACCTGTCCTGTTCCACTCTCCCAGGCTGCTGTCATGGCTGGTAAAGTACAAAACCCCAGACTACTACAGGAGTTATTTGAGATTAAACATTCCTCCTTCATCCAGGTCAGACACTCTTCTGCATGTCTCCCACAGAAAACTCAATAAAGAGGTGAGACTCTATCTCCCAGGTTCTCTACTGGTATTTGTAAAGAGCTTTAGCAAGCTCCAGATGCCAGATAAATAGAAACAGTTGACTTGTTGATCAAAACCAATTCATGACTCACTGTTCAGAGTCAGAACCCTTGGCTGTGCAACAGGTGGGGATACTTCCCACTCACTTTGAACAGTGCCAGGGATCTTGAAACTGGTTTCTTCCTGACGTCAGGAGTATGTTCCCCAAAATACATTTTGGGAGACTTCCAACCTACCTGACAAAGGGAAACAATCTGGCAAGCTGCTCTGCACTTTGCTTAACAGGGAGATGCAGGTGTGAGGTGACTCTACCTCTAACCAAGAAACCCTGGGGGGGGGAATGGGAAATCAGCCTTGAAAGAGATCTCTGTGGTGCCAGGACCATACAGAGGATAAACTGTGACACCTTCTCTCAGTGCCAGTGGAAGAGCAAGTCCTAACGTGGCTGTTTCCAAGGCACTCAACTTTGCTATCTCACTTTGATGCCCTTGCAATGCTGGTCAGAGAAGACAGGGCTTAGTTTGCTTGATCTTCCACTGAAAAAAATATTTGGGCTTCCAGTGGGGTTTGGACAGAAGTGCAGCTCCTGTTTTCTATCAAAGCTATAGTGGATTCTGGAGATACCACTGTCCCTAACCAGGGGACTTTGAAGTCCAGCTAATTAAGAAAGCAGGGACTTCAGCAATGAAGATACATCAATACAGATGTATTTTTGCAGCCCTGTGTAAAGAACGTGTACTGTTAAGCAATGATACAAGAGAGGCACAATATTCTTTTTTTTTCCCTTTAAGCTTTGCACACTTGCTATTTTTTCACATCTGTACAATCAGGCTTCTCTTTTTTTAATATAAAAACCAAGCTGAACGAATTAAACATGGTCAGTTTAGATTTTATCCCCTCTTTATTCTCAAGCCTCAGGAATGAGGAAGCAAAGCAAGTTCTACCCATGGTCTGGCAAGCTATTTAGTTTTTGTACTGCTGCCCTGAACTGCAGCTGAAGATCCCAAGTACTCCACTCCATTTGCAGGATTCTGTTGGAGCTGCTCCTCCAAGCAAATGCTTTTGGGTGAACTGCAAGTTGAGACATGGTGTTGAACAACAAGATGATTAGATCCAAGGAGGAAGACTAAAGGTGGTTCTCCTTATCAGACCATCCTAGCATGCAATGTAAATAAGTGCCTGACCTGAATCTCTTGGACTGGTTTAGCTATGCTTAGCTATAAACTAAGCTGTATCACAGCCCCCAGATTAGAATATTTTGATAAGGAAATTACATTGAAGAGGTTAATGATTTTTTACAAGCCATTATGAAAATGTTCTGAGATTGCCTCAAGATAAAAAAGGATTCCAGTTGCCAAAACCATCCAAACTCCAATGAAGTAAGATTGTTAAGATGCTGCAGAGCATAGAAAAAAAAAATCTAGGGCTACTTAGCTTTCCTTGTTTTAAATACTCATGTTGGACAGGCTATTTCAGGAGGGCAGAGAAGTGGGAAATGCAAAACCTAGATCCTTCTCTGGACTTCCAGGATCTGTTGAAAACTGTCATTTCTCCCAGGTGTGAGGAAGAAGATGAGCTTTATAAATGGAGACCTGTATCCTCTCAAAGCAGGAGTGCTCAGTTTACACTCTTCACTTGAGTCAACCTGCTTATCTTATCCAGTAGCAGCAACAGGAGCTTGCCTAAGCCTCACAGCACTGCTGAAATCTTGTTAGCCAAGAAGGATCCAAAGGGAACCTTGTATTGTTGTCTCCTAGAAATGGCAGGGTATTGTTTATGTTCCTCTGTGTCACATGTAAGGGTTGCACAAGCTAGTCCTGTAGTGAGTAGGAGACCTATGTAGTCAGTGTTTTATGGTTAGGCTGGGAGAGCCAAGAAAAGCAACACAAAGTTTATCATACAACTTTATCAAAGGAACACAGAGATGCTATCTTTTACTGAGACCAAATATTTAATGAAAACCTTGTGATTCAATTAGATCTGCTAATTTTTTTAACTAGCAACTCCTTCCTTACTGCAACAGCCCAGTGCAGCTCAAGTGCAATGGAGACAGAGTTTTGAGTCACTTCCCACATCTACCAGAGTGAATAAAAGCAGCTAGTCAGGTACCTTGATGAGATCACAGACCTTTTCTAGCAAGAATTTTTGTACTCCCTCCAAAGGCATCAAATTAAACAGAAGCTTTGAAAATCACTAAACCATGACCTGGCTCTCTTTAAAAACAAATAAATAAACAAATCCTGCCCCCAAACCCCCTGAATTTCTCTAGCTAATTCCCACACACTGTTTCTATCTGGGACAAATTAGATGGGTGGTTTGCTGAACAGGAACTACTGGGATATAAATAACACTGCAGAGAAAAGGGGATTCTTTGCCCAAAGGGATGTCACCTGCCAGCCTGAGCCATTCCAATGGGGAAGGCAGGTTGGCCAATCAAGATACACTGGGTGTGTGGCAGCTCATGTCTGAGTTTCACTGCATTGCTGCAATGCAATGTGCTCAGTTCAAGCACCAAGAAGCTGAACAAAAGGTTGCTCCTGGTCATTTCTGAATGGGGAGGAAATCTGGATCCATCCAGCATGGCTTCTTGTTCTTTAAACACAGCCATCCAGCCTCTGCTGGTACCTGCTGGTTTAGGTAGCCTGGTGTGAAAAAGCAAGCAGCAAGTACCCAGCCACATGCTGTACTGTCACCTTTGTGCTAGGAGTTAAGCAGAAGGTCTGCAAAAACAGAGCAAGGATCAGCCTCTGCCTTTCAACTCACAACTCATTCTTGAAAAGTCTGGCACCAAAAAAAAAAAAAAAGCTGACTCTATATAACTGCAGCTGAGCCAGAGACAAGCGTCTAAGCCTGCTCAAAACTGCTCTACCAGATCAGAAGTGTAGAAGAGGAAGGAAACCAGCCTTCCGGTGTCTGGCAATTCACTAAATCACTGATTCAGTGCTGTTAATTTTCATATCCTGCAGATACAGGTCTGCTTTGCAGGAGAAGGGGCTGGAACCCCATCTGGGGCTTACCTAGGTAAGAACATTTTTCTTTCCCTTTCCTCTGGGGAACTCGCAAGAATTTTGGTCCTCCAACCAAATATAATTTTTCAGTGCACTGGCTGTTTCCCAGCTGTCAGCCAAGCATAATTTCTGCACTTTCAGGCTCCTTAGAGAAGCAAAGGTCTAGGGAGCATGTTGGTGTTGCTGTGTACTGAAGCACTTGTGGTGAGGCTCCTGCTGTTTACCCTGACAGCAACAGAAGGTTGGTACTGCCATTCAGAGGGAGGCTGAGGCCACAAAACACCTGCTCCTGTTTATCCTTATTTAATTCCTCCTTATTTGAGGAGGATTTACTTCACTGTGAGGGTGACAGAGCTCTGGAACAGGCTGCCCAGGGGGGCTGTGGAGTCTCCTTCTCTGGGGATGTTCAAGACCCACCTGAATCTGTTCCTGTGTGGGCTGCCCTGGGTGACCCTGCTCTGGCAGGGGGTTGGACTAGATGATCTAAGTTCCTTCCAGCCCCTGCCATTCTGTGATTCTAAGACATATTTAAAAGACTTATTGGGGGTTTTATACATTGCCACAGACTTTATTCTAACTTAACGAGCAGGAAAGTCATTCAGACTCAGTAACAGCCATCATCAGAAGGGAAAATAAAAATCAAGACTCATCAGCCAGAAAAGGAGAAGTACCTTGAAGAGAGCTGCAATATACTCACTTGAGATGGTAGAAGATCTGACATCAATTCTCAGGGGCCCTCTGTACTTTCTCAGGCCCTTCCGTAAGATCCTCTCGACTCTGGCTCGCAGGGCTTCTCTAGAATCCGTGGAGGAGAAGGAGAAGGTGAGCAAAGCCTCTGCCATCACCCCATCAGCATCTGGGCTACAAACCAATGAAACATTCTGGTTACCTTCAGCCCATCTCTGCATTTCTTAGCTCTTAGCTTAGCTCCTCTACCAGCAGCAATGTGACAAAGGATTAAATACGTCTTCTGGAATATTTTTGGGGAGATTGAATCGTCAAAAGAAATCCAAGCAAATGCCAAAGGGTCAAATGCATTTTATGCTAAAAAGGAGAGTGATATTTTCTGGGAGATGGCCACAGCAATGTCATAATGGAGTCTAAAAAGCAATCCCTGAGTATGTGCTTGGGCAGGAGGGAATGAACTGATTGGATTGCAATGAAAAGCTGGATACACAGCACTTCAGAAACATCAGGCAGAAGGTAAATGATGCCTAGACAGACCTTTCCAGGGTCCTGTATTTCCAATCACCATCAGAAAAGTACTTGAGTACTCCCACTACTGTAACCACTTGGCCAAATGTGATGAATAACCTCATACTAAGCAACAATAAATGAAACTCAGCAGCATCTCCATCATCTACTTCACACACTGCAGAAGATGGACCACAAAAGGGGCCTTGAGCATCTCACTGAAAAGCACAGTGGCACTCACATTGGCATTCCATAGTTCTGATGTAGTATCAGAGAAAAGAAAAGGAAAAGAAATCTTCTATCAGACTGAATTCACCCATTTATTTTTCTTAAAAGGATCATATACTGCAGGAGACTGAATGCTGGACTAGAAACACCAAAGTGTCTGATCTGGCATAGTAAATCCTGCTCTGTGCTTGCAGGTCCTTGGTCATCACAATGGGAAGACAAGAGCATTGAGAGCCTTCTCTCCTGTACCTCCCAAGAAGCAAGAAGACAACCCACAACAGGTGGAATCACCTGTTACTTCATACAGGGGGGTGAGCTAAAAGCAGATTGCTCTGTGCTAAGCATCATTCAGAGAGGAAGGGAAAAGAGGTCATCCAGTTATAAGGCAAGTAGCTTATACAAAAGTCATGCAATCAGGCTGTGATATCTTCTATCTCTTCAAGAGGAACATGCACCAAAGTGAAAGAAGACATTCCAGCTGTCAGCAGTGAAGGGCAGACAAAAGGCTGTGTGTTATGAGCTCACCAAGGAGTGCTGAGTGTTCCAGAGCTGGGCAGAAAGGCACGTTCTTTGCCTCAAGGAACTGAGTAGCTACAAGTGAACTTTCAAACAGGCTGGGGTTTTTTTTCCCCCTTCGTGCCAATTTCAGCATGATTGCCACTCCATTTATTTTCCAGATAGCATCTGATCCAACTGTGGGTGTTGCTCTGCATTTCTGAGGTGTTCCCTCACCTCTCCCCCCACTCCTCTTCCTGTGCCACACTGGAATTACCGTATCAGCTCTCACAACCACGCCTCTCGAAACCCTCAGCTAAGTACAACCCTCTTTGAATCACTTATTCTACACACAAAGCTCCAAAGACACCTTGTCAAGATTTGTTTTGCCTTTCTCAGCGAGCAGTGGGCATTATTCCTAATGCATTGTTTACACTGACCCAAAAAAGTATTTTTGGCATGGTATTTTCCAGGCAAATTCACAACAGTGAGCCTGCTTCAAGGAGCTTGCAGGCTGAGCAATCACTGAGATAGAAAACTTGTGTATTTAAAATAAAGCTTTGTATTTAAAACACTTGTGTATTTAAAACCAGCTTTGGTGCACACAAGCCTTGCATCCAGGACAGCAAACATCACAGCAAATACCTCAGTCCTTGGGAACATCAAATAATGAAAACCAGATTTTTTCCCTACAGATTGGCCTCTCAGAAATTTAAATCACCTTGTCTACACCTACAATACTAGTCAGTATTGAAAAATATTCCTAAAACTACACTGAAATACTGATTTGTGTGTAACGGGGGATTAGGGTAAGGTAGAGCAGGGGGCATGATGTCACAACCAGAAAAGAACAAGGAGAAAAACATTCACAAGAGTAGGATCCTGAGGCTGTTATCAATAGTCTTTCAGCTTTATCTGGTGATTAAGGCTTATTTACAAAGCAATGGGCACTGTCACTCACAAAGACCTTAATATGACAACAAACAGTTCTCTAAAAAGGTCATTTTCAGCACTCGGCAGTGGTCAAAAAAATCAACTCAAACATGAGGTATTATTAGCAAAAGAACAGAGGATAAAAGAGGAAAAAACCCCATAGCTCAATGATAATCCCAACCATGGGTCTCACCCCTTCATCCCAAAAAGAAGGGACAGCAGACCTGAAAGAGATTTGGAACAGGGTGACCAGTAACAGTTCCTGCAAAGAATGGCTGAGCAGGTTGGGATTTTCAGCTGGAAAAAGAGGGAAGAGCTCATGGGGTACAGGAGAGAGAAAAGGGATATGATGGGAGTGTCCAATACCACTATTTGCATGGAGAGATGGGTCAGAGAAAACTTTTCATCACCTCTTCCAGCACAAGAACTAAGGGCTATTGAATGATCCAAAGAAGGTGGCTCTTCACTCTAAAGGATTGAGGTGCACAAATATCAAGAGTCCAGGGGAGACTGGACAAATCCTTGGAAAATAACTCCAGCAGGGGCTGCTCAAGTGGTAAATGGTAGGGAGCACAGCAAGAAGCAGTTCCACACATGGCTGTTGTGTTGCTACTATTCCCTGGGCACCTCCTTATGCCAGCTCTTTGGGATGTGACAGTGACAAGTGGGACCTTCTGAACTTGCTTGGGTTTTACTTGGCAAGCTCAGCACAGTAGCAATACTAGAATTAAAATGACACCTGCATTATAGTGATGTAACTAGTTTTACAAATGCCTTTTTGGGGTTTTTAGTAACTGTTTTTAGATAGCTCATGTTATATCTGCTTTATTAGATAAAGCTTCCTCAAGATCTGAACACAAACTTGAACAGAATTTGGACTGAGTGAAGTTTCTCTTTGGCAACAAGATCCAAAGGAGGGACTAGTTCTGAAGAAGCTGATGCTCCATTGGGATGATGCTCCAGTCTGACATAAAATACACTTCAGTGAATGAAATCAAATGGCTCTCTAACTGGGCTGGGTGTAGGGTGGAGTTGAGCTCAGCTGCATGCATGGGTGATAGTCTCACATACCTCACTCTGATTAAGCGTGAACGGATGTATTTTTTCCTTAAAATGGAATTGTGAAATGTCTTGTCGATCTGTTGAGAAAAGAAAAATATAAGATAACAACAAAAAAGGAGGGAGACAGACACATTGCTGGAAGGAGCATTCAGAAAAGAGCATTCAGTTACAAACTCACAGCTTACAAAGACAAGGAACATTAGCCAGAGGCTGCACTGGATTATATTTGCCAGACTTATCCTACCCATTTCCCCACCCAAAACGAGCAGCCTGCAGAAAGGATCCAATTTGCTGTGCTGCATCATCACTGACTTCTAGAGGCCCTGATACAGCACTTAGCCTTGGCCCTAAAGAAATGTATAGCAATACTCATAGAATCATAGAATGTTAGGGGTTGGAAAGGACTTCTGGAGATCATCTAGTCCAACCCCCTTCCAGAGCAGGGTCACCTAGACAAGGCTACTATCTCACGTAGAAGTAGCTCCCCAAACCCCTGTGAGTTGCCTCATGCTAGGGAGAAATTCTCAAGTGATTCTCCTTAGAAATTGGAATCTTAGGACTCATAAGAAATCAATCCCCAGATGACACTTTGGCTGGTGTCTCCTTAACCACATCCTGCTTGGGGCTGAATGTCATCCCAGGATTGCATGATCCGTCTGAGACAGCTCACTGTGAGACAACATGGCATGAAATTCTGCCAGGAATGGCTCAGGCTCACCCAGGAAGAATTTCTTCCCCAGGAGCGTGGTGAGACCCTGGCACAGGGTGCCCAGAGAGGTGGGGGAAGCCCCATCCTTGGCAGTTTGTCAGGCCAGGCTGGATGGGGCTCTGAGCAACCTGCTCTAGTGGGAGGTGTCCCTGCCATGGCAGGGGTTTGGGACTGGATGAGCTTGAAGGTCCCTTCCAACCCTGACCATTCTAGGATTAGGTTACTCTACTGAGAAACAACAAAGTCACTCCTGTGTTCTGTAGTTCCTCCTATAGGCAAGGTCTAGTAAATCAAAAGTATCCTGTAAACATCAAAAGCATTGCAGGAAAAAAACCCCAACTCTGTAGAAAAGCTTTACAAATCGCACAGATTATATTTTATTCTTTGTAGTCTTTTACCCTGTAAAGGCTTTTTTAGCCAAATCTCCAGATATTCTGTTTTATAAAGGAAACAAAAAAGTAACAGTTCTCAAACTCCTATCATATTGAAATCCTTCAGATAGAGAATCAAGCATGAAATCTGGGGCCAATTCCTCACAAAGTCCAAAGTCCATCATTCCAGCCTTGGCTGTTGTAAGATGAAATTGTGTCATTGCACAGTGATACTGCAGCAGAATAATTTCAACATGAAAATGCCCATTTTATTATTTTAAAGTGATTTTAAGCATACATTAGGAAGGAAAAAAGAAAAGTTCTTAATGGCCATGCATTGTGCTGATCATTCATTTTGCTGTTACTGGCAGTTATCTGGAATTAGGCATTTGAAACAGAATTCTATGGAAAAAAGAAAGATGTATTAACTATGAGAAGCTGCTGTATATATGCAGAATACATTTTATCCTGTCACTTTGCAGGTTGCCAGCTGTTACCACTGAATTTTATGAGGCACACAGAGAAATCAAGAAGAAAGTGGTTTGTTATCTCTAACTCTGCAGCCTGTTCCACCATCCCTTGGTTATTGGAAGTATTTACCCTCAGCAAGAAGTTGTGTGGGTTGGGTTTTGGTTGCTTTTTTGGTTTGTTTTCATGTGGGTTTTGTTGTTTTTTGTTTGGTTGGTTTTTTTTCTAATGATAAAATCCATTTATTATTCCTGTCACAGCATGAGCTGCCTCCCTGATGCTGGTTTCAGCAGAAGCATGTAGTTAGCAGCACTGCCAGCTCTGGGGCATGCAGCAGCCTGTGCTGCCTTTGGCTGCTCTGCCTCTGAGAACCCCTGAGATCCCTGGGACAGGCACATCTTTGCAACCAGCAGAGAGCCTTCAGCTGGGCAGAGCTACACCTCAAGCTTCTACATTGCTGCAGGCTGTCTTTTTTATTCTCTTCTGGGTGAGAATTCACAAGCCCTTGCAAGGGAGGGTTAAGTCAGTAGGAGATTCCCAAATCTTCTCTCTCCTCCTGGCAATTGTGTTTTCAAGCTGCCTGTCCCATCTTCTCTCCATCACTACAGCTCCCACCTGCATTTCTGCAGCAGGGATAGGGATGGATCCTTATTTCTGTCACCCATTCCCTTGTGAATTTTTGCCTCATCTGAGAGAGTTTTTTGTACTCCTAACATGTTCAGCTTCCTCCTTCCCTCCCCACCCTGGACCACATCCTAAACATTCTATACAGCCTAATCAGGGACACCACATGCTGCAGGAAGACTAAGATTTCCAGTGGCATCTGAAGAAAAAAACCACAATTACAGTGCTTTTCATGAAAAGAATATAAGAAGTCCAAATGCAACTGAACTATCAGCAACAGACATTGAGAAAATTCAATCCAAAAGGGATGTTAGGTAATTTTATGGAAAGCAGAATAAGCATATGGCTTAAAATAATACCAAAATACTTGTGTAACTTGCATTCTCTTTCACAATTTCCTATCTGAATGAGAAAGTAATCCCCTTTTCCTCTTACATACTGTCATTAACTTTCCCTTAAGAGTTGCCTTAGTACAACATCACCAACAGAGGAAAAAACCAACTGCAGAGTCAGTTTGTTTCCAGTGATCCCTGCAGGGATCTGCTGTCTCTTACCAGGAAAGATTTGTTAGCCCAACCTCTGCACTGTAGTCCTATCCCTCTGGTGAATTGTTTGACAGATCTGAATCTGTCCCAGATCTCCTCTTTCCTTCAACAGTGATTTTGGTAACCTGAATTATAATATTTAGAATATAATTATAAATAATATTATTATATTTCTACTATTTATAATTATT
>JANHGL010020374.1:0-12531 GCA_024611195.1 Ceyx melanurus
CTCCCCTTTGGGGAGGGAGGGGGGTTAAAAGAGAGCAGTCTGTTATCGGTCTGGGGGCTGCCCTGACCCCAAACCGCAACATCATGGTGCTCACTGGTGTTGCTAAAATCTAGTTGTGCCCACAATAACATTAATCATTCAATGGATTTCTGTCAAATTACATTGGTTTCAAGGAAGTGAATGATTATGTGGGCAAAAATTAAAAAAAAAAAATTAAAAAAATATTTAAAAAGAAATTGGGCATATTTTAAAGCTGCACATAGAAGAATTGAAAAAAAAAAAAAAAAAAAAAAAAAATCCTCCAAAACTGCTGAACTGAATCTTCTAGGTTGAAAATAAAATGCCTCATGGTTGTGTCTTCTCTCCTAAAAACTACATTCCCCAAGGTTCTCGTGTCAACAGTGCATAGGAAACTGCTAGAGGCTTCTTATCTTCACATTTGTAACCTGGAATAAAGTCTCAGGGGGATAGCCAGTAACTTTCACAAATTCGAAATCTATGCATTCAAAATGTTAGTGCATGGACACTTTCCATGGATGATGGTCAGAATCATTTTTGAAGTGACACAAATGGACATTTTCAAAGTTTTGGGCTGACAGAAGTTGCCATGAAATTTAAGTACTTTGTAAATTGCTGGTTAAGTATAATGAGCAGCAGCATACACAAAGTATTCCATTCCAGATTATCTTTGTTTCTCTTTGAGTGTTTAAGCATCATTGTTGTCTAATTCTAATTTTAATGGGAATGAAGGATATTATTTTTAATACAAAATTATGAGGACTTTCTATTAGTGTTTTCATGCCAAGTGTTGTAAATCTTGGAGTTCAAGGATTCTGAGGCAGAGGCTCTGAGTTTAGTTCTGTTCTCTGAAAGAAAAGAAAATCATAGGAGTGATAGGGGTCTTTAGTTAAGGAATACAGAGATTAGTCTATGAGTGACTAAGCTTAGGCTATATTTCATAGATAAGGACTATTTGGAAAACAATTAATATTAGAGGACAGCTTCCTCTTCTTTCCCTCAAAGAACAAGTGAAACATACTTAGCAATCAAAGTCAGTAGCTGAAATCATCATACATACATAAGCTTATATCCAAAGGCAAATTTATACTAATAAAACGGCCTGGCAGAAATTAATCTGCCTATTTTCCTCACATTATAATTACAATCTTTAATCATGTTATTATTCTTAGCTTGCTTTCTATGACCTAGAGCTTTATACTGGATTCATGACTGGTAATCAGTCTTTATTTTTCATTTCCATTCTAAAGAAAATCTATATTAAAAATAAAAAACCCACATAATTTGTAAAATAGCACTTTCAGATTTTCTTTCCAGATATGTTGTGGACTTTCTTGCTTATTTCTTTGTGTTTGTTTGTTTTCCAGCACACTTCTGACAGACTGAAATCAGAAATTTCCTTTTAGACCTGACTGTTAAGTAATCTCCAGATTTAATATCAAAATATGCCAAAACTCCAACCCTTTCCTCTTCCAAAGGATCAAAATAATTGTTAAATCTGAGGATGTAGTTTGAATTATAGTTCCTTTGATACCTTTTTCTTCACCCAAACCTATCAGGTTTTAGTCTGTTTAGTATAATTACATATCATTTGTGTAAATGTATTGTTCAAAATGTCCATAAACAGCATCCCAGCTGCAAAACACATTTTCAATTAACATATCACAAAGGGCTTTAACCTTCATCAGCATTTATATTTGACGGCATAAATGAAAGAGGATGACATTAAAACTTCAAAGCAGCAAAGATGCTACATTTCCAATCATGCTGTCACAGCAAGATCTACAGAGTGCTAGTACCCTAAGAACTTCTTTTTCATTTACTGAAGTTCAAGAATGGCCTCATCTGAAATATCTAATTCTACTGGTACTTAAAATCCACAACAGGCCATTAAAGGGCCATGACCAATATATGTGATATTTTGGTAGATAGACCTCTTAACATGAGAAACTTAAATTGTTTTCCAGTCTTAGTCTCAGAATGCCC
Source organism: Ceyx melanurus (assembly GCA_024611195.1). Taxonomy (NCBI): domain Eukaryota; kingdom Metazoa; phylum Chordata; class Aves; order Coraciiformes; family Alcedinidae; genus Ceyx; species Ceyx melanurus. The sequence goes on from JANHGL010020374.1 coordinate 2,005, forward strand.
TTCCAAAATTCAAAGTTTAGGATGTGAATAGCTTAAGTCATCTGATAGGATGCTGTATTAAAAAGACTGTGTAACCAACTGAATGTTAAATGACATTTGATTTCTTCAGGTCAAGTAAAAACTGTCTTTTACGTTGACACTAGTTGATGCTGTGGTTTGGTGGAAACTACCCGATTTTACCACAATTTTGAACTGGATTAATTTCACTTAGGTATTTTAAGGTTTTTAACGTCTACTAATTATTAAATACATACAGCATATGACATTTAGAGAAGGACTAGGTGAATATACTCCAAGTCTTTCCTCATCCTACGATTTTTTGGCTCTTTGTAATTTAAGTTTATATAGGTAGTTTATATTTAAATATATACCATAACACAGTCTAATTCCTTTCCAGGCTTTGCAGATCAATCAAAATGATCTCTAGCAAAGAATCTACAATGAACTTTGTTCTGAGAAAATGCTTTCATCATTATGAATTGAACTTAGTCAATTTAAGAAGTATAGAATAGAGAAAACAGAGGTGCAAAGGAATCATATGGATACTTCCATAGAGAGGTGTTCCTCAGCCTAAGAATAGAAGAACTAGGCTTCACTCTGAGAACTTTTCTGCTGTAGTACCAGCTTTAGAGAGTTTTAGTTTACAGCTAAAATAATTCTTCATAGGACTACCTTTTCATATTTGATCTTATATGATTTAAATTAAAAAATTAAGAGCTGTTATGTAATTTTGTTGAAAAGTTGTCATAAAATAGATCTATTTTGAAATGGAATTAATTCTGAAACTTTTTGAAAAAAAAATGCATGAAGATGTCTAAAAATTAAGAAATAATGTAAAAAAGAAAATTGTCATTTTTCTACTTAATTTCAAATGCACAAGCAATGTATGGACCTTGACAAATCCCTAAGGTAATGACTAATGGACATATGAGTGCATGAAGGTCAGCAAGAGGATATGGTTCTTCTCAGAGAAAGGTAAATAATGTGAAATGTCTAAGGGACAGCAGTGGTCAGTTGGCAGCCAGATTGTTTCTTATGAAGAAATCTGATGAAGATGGTGCGTTTTCTTATACCATCCTGTAATCTGATTATATGCAGTCTGTTCATAAAGTGTTTCCAGGAGTTTATTTTAAAGCATTGTTTCTTTCCATTTGTTCTTCTGTAACTTTCAGGAAGTGCACACATTGTTTGCCCTAATCTGGCCATCGTCTGACTAGATTTCATGACCCTAACATTTTCATGAATTCTACCTATTACCCTTAAAAAAAAAAAAAAAAAAAAAAAGAAAAATATATGTAGCACTGGTTTTTTAATAGTTATGAACACAGAAAACATTACAGTACAGATCCTGCTGCAGAAGCATCTGAGCATAAAACAAAATTCTATACAGATAAAAATAAGTTGATCACACAGAATTATTTTCTTCACAGAAGGAGAACATTCAGTGCATTTCAACACCCTGTCCCACCAAATGGGTCATCCATCAGACTCTATGCATACACTGTAAAATCTGTCTCCTACTTTTTAACTTGTTAAAGGAGCTCTCAGACACCACAGTACAATGCAAGGACTGAAACAATCATCCAAAGAGACAGAAAGATAATTACCCATGAAGTGCAGGCATAGAAACAGCAAAGTGAGTAGCTTTGATTGATGAAAGTTCTTCAGTCATGACAGCAGGCATATACCCTGCATGAAATCTTTTCTCAGACAATGACCAAAATGATTGCCTAGACTTAAGTATAAAAAGAAGGCAAGGACACTTCTGCTGAGCACTATATTAGCCTTGAATCATGTCTGTCTTAGGAGCTTCCCCCACCTGAAGTGGTTTGGTAACCTAGTATTTGATAAGCTAAAGTAGATTTCTATTCCATTATTTTTCCAATGTCCCAATGATATGTGTAAACTTTTAGCAACCACAGCACCCAGAGACAATGATTTTCACAGCAGAGCTGTGCATTTTATTAGAAACTTCCAATACTTTCTATGTGGCTTAAAAATGTCACTAAAGCACAAGAAGGGTCAGTGTTTCATGGGACTGGAAAACTGAGTCTTACTGTAGTTTGACTGTTAGTCAAATCAGTTTTCTACCATAAATCTTAGAACTAGATTATAGTTCTAGATTATATAATACAATATAAATTATATTATATTATTATTATATTATATTATTTTATTTTCAATAAAATTATAGGCTATGCTCTGAAATTATTGGGAAAAGTTTAGAATGCGAAATAGGCAAATGTTTCAAATCAGGTATCTGTCACATGAAAAATATCCCACTGAAACTGTATATTCTCACTTGTAAATTGACAGTGCACCCTCGTGCAGCAGCTTTATTATTCTATGAAAGGCATTTGGGGTTTGGAAACACCTGGATGTAAAAACACCTTCAGGAAAATGGTCTGTCACACACTAAGATAATAGAAACATGCCATTTTGCAACCATGTGGAATTTAATATATCAATAACTCATTCTTGGTCTGTACTATTTACAATTAAGTTGTGTAAAGAATCATCCTTCATTTGTGGCCTATCTGACAGAAGACAGCATCAACATCTTGTAGTACTCATAACATATAGCATATTATGATAACTGATCTTCTCAATCTCCAGAATGCCCTCATTTGACAGTTCTAAAATTTTAGATGAAAGTCAGTTTGGAAGTCTTTGAGGTCAGCTAGCACAGACCTCTGCAGAAAAATCAGGATTTCCCACTATAACCCTCTCTCTGATATTCCCTCACAGACAGCTCTTCAAAAATTTCTTTGATGGAAGTGAATTTCACATATTAAATATGTCCTTAGTTTGCTCATACTACTGACTGAAGTTTTTTATTCAAGTCACTTTTTGAATCCCCAAAGATATTAATAGTGTAGGACGAAGCACTACATGCCTTTCTCTTTAAAATTATTTCCTAAAATATAACCTAAATAGTCCCATAAAATTGTCTTCTTTTTCTTTTTTTTTTTCCCCAAAATATTCCTCTTTTTGTACTGCTAGTCACCCATGTCCTACTTCCTGATGCATAACTTCTCAGTATACTTATGTCTAGTCATTCAGAATAATCATAAAAAATCCTAAGTCCTTAACTCTTTCTGTTATTCATAAATTATTTCAAATACATTTTTTCCACTCCTCATAGCAGAAAATTATAATTGTTACTACTGACCTTCCCCATACATAGCTGTTGCTTCTTAAAATATTATTATTATTAATGCTTTTCCAACATAAAATTGAGTAAATAAACTCTCCTATTAATGTAATCTGATTTTATGTTTTTTAAACATTTCACCTTTTTAGATATTACCAGTGATTTGCAGTGGGGGGTTTGGGGGTGGGTTTGGTTTAGAGGATTTTATCTGATGAGTTTGGGTTGGTTTTTTTTCCCTCTTAATTTTTTTTTTTTTTTTTTTTAATTACTTGATGGCTTTGGGCTTTTTGTTTCAACCTTGTCCAAAAAGTTTCATTATTCAGGGTTGTGATCCTTATACATGTGTATCCAATTACCTATGTACTTATAAACTGTTTAGTTCTTTTCAAGCTTATCTTTCACATCCATACAAAATACAAAATACTAATGTTCTTGTCAGAAATACAGTGTTTCTGTAACAACTATAAAATAATGTGTGCTTCTCACAGAAACACTCTTCTGTTCTTTGTAACTGTGTTCCTAGTAAAATTTACATATATTTGCTTTCAGCAAATTTTTTTTTAGCAAGTTTTTTTTCAGCAAGTTTTTTTTAGAAACCAGGAAGTTAAGTGTTCCCTCATATTCTAAAAGCTACACCAAAATGTAAAATTATCTACCATAGCTGGCTTCTAGGTTCACCCAAGAAGGTTTTGTAGACCCAGAATCACAAATTACAAAAACTGTAAACAGAAACTTAATTTCTTCTTTAGACAAATTATTTTTAGAAGACTGAAGTTATAAAGTAACTTTTCATGTAAATTTGTAGAATCCAGGGTTTGGTGGATGTTCACCTGTCATGGATTAGGGCTAGACCAGTATCTAAACAAATGACAGATGCTTGCTATTAACCCCAAAGGGAAAAAAAAAAGTAGTGAGAGACTCATGGATTGGGAAGAAAAATAAAACCACTTTAGTGAAAATAATAATAATACTAAGATGGAATATATATAAACATATACAAAACAAGTATCAAACCCTTTGATGATGTCAATTGCATTACCATTGCCACTGGTGCTGTGGAGCAGGCACTGGAAAGTCCCAGAGTGGACTTGTCAGCAGCCAGGAAGCAGATTCAGGAGTTAGAATCAGGAGCTCTCATTCAGGAACACGGGGACTGGGATTGAAGGCAGAAAGGACAGAGTCTTTGGACACCAGCCATTGAAGAAGAGATCTTGACTCTCATGATCCTTCAGCTTTCTACTGAGTATGACATATATGAGATGGAATTTCTCATTGGTCAGTTTAGGGTCCTCTGTCCTGTCTACTCGTCCTTGCTGGTGCAACCTCTTGCTTTGCATTGCCCACGAGGTGGCACACAAGAAATATCAGTGACCTCTGTCTCCATAGAAGTGTAACCAAGAACCTTTCTGGACACGGTTAACTGTAAAGATTGTTATCACTTCCAGAAGCAGACACAGAAGAAATATGTCATTACCTTCAGAAAGTGCACATACATAGCAGAAACCTGTATGAAAAGTAAAATCACTGAACAGTATTAGTTCTGTTCTGACTAAACCAGGACATCACCTCGTGCTTTGTTTCAATTATGGAAGCAGCTGCAGTTCACTGGTATTCAATGGATTTTATTTTTGCATAGTTACATCTCAGAAATCACATTCTTTTCTACAAGATAGTCTTCTTTTTTTGCAGACTCTAAGACTTTTATAAGGAGTTAAAAGTAGGTAAAGCTAAACAAGTTAATCTGCCATCGTTATAAAGCTGAGAACTCACTGCAGCATATTCAGGAGTAAGTTTTCCTAGCCTATGGCACCTATTCTAAATGACAGAATAAAGTAAATCTTTTCATACTTTGAAGCTCCTGCCATTCAAAGAAGAACCTGCCTGTTTATACATGGCTGTCATTACATTATTCTCCTTTTTCATAATTTGAATATCATGTCTTAATTCACTTCTTTCAAAAGAAAAAAGTCTTATTTTTATTTATGAGTAGAATATACAGCTACATGGTCATGTTTGATCAATGGGATGAAAGAGGAAGGGACAGTGAGAATCTGATCAGGAATAGTTTTTCTAACCTTCACTATTTTTTTATTTTGTTTTCTTTGTTGTCTTGTTATTTTTTTATTATTATTAGGGGGGTTTTATTACAAATATGAATTAAGACTGTTTTGTGAAATACTGGTCATACAAATTTGGCCAAACAGAATTAGTTTCGGTTATCTACTTAAGGCTGTCCTTCATTCTGGACAAACTCTGATCACATGAACCATTTGGCTATGTTAATTGAATTGGTACATTCGATAAGATCAAGAGGGTTGCAAATTTAGTTTATCATTACATTATGTAACAACAGAAGAAACAGTCATAGTGAGCCGTGACTGTGAAAGGTATCTGGATTTAGATTTTTCATCTGGAGAGAAGTTGTTTTGTATATAGAAACAGATATATGTAGAGAAATAATAGAGAATTATAGAATTAATTCTATAATTAATAATTATAGAATTAATTAGAGAATTAGAGATTAGAGATAGAATAGAATTAATTAGAGAATAGAGAAATGTGATAATGACTCTAAGCTACAGTCATGCATGTCAAAAAAAAGCATTTTGAAAGTTGAATGGCAATTATTAAATTAGCATATTAGTAACAGAGCAAAAATATTTTCCCTATGAAAAAGAGAAGTATGGCAGAATCACATTAACCTTTAAACAATTTCTTAAAAGTACAAGTACTAAAATCTAATTGAAGGGTGAAAAACTGGCTATTTAAGACATATTTTGTGAAAGCCAAATGAATGTAACAATCTGAGTACACCTGGAGGAAACCACACTTTTCTGTAGGATAAGTAAATTTAAAGTAAGCTTATTCACCTACTTCTGAAATCATGGATATCAAGATCAATTCACTAATGAGGCTTATGTACTGTTGATAGAAATCCCACACAGTTTTCATCCTACCTCTGGTATTAAACTGTTATTGACATCCCAAATAGTGTTCAAGATAGGATGAAAACTGGCAGGTTTTTTTTCTTCAGCCTCCACACCTGTTTAGTCTTAAAATGGATTTGAAGCACATAGTGGTTTTAAAATCCCTCGAGTCAGAAAGTTCATAAAAGGAAGAAATTGATTTTTTTTTTTAAGACACAAGGAAAAGTTTTAACAAAAAAAAAAAAAAGAAAAAAAAAGAAAGAAAAAAGAAAAAGCAGCAAAAAAAAAAATAAATTGTTACCTGAAGATTTAAACATATGCGTTTATCTCAGCCTTCTGAACTGTAGCTGCACTCATAAATCCCTAATCAAGGCCACTACAAATATCTGATGGAATACAGTGAACTTGACATTTTTTTCTGTACTGGAAAAGTTTTTGCTTCTCATCATGAAGAGCAAGGATTCAGCATCTTATACAAACAAGAGAATTCCTAAAAAAAAAATACCACCTCACATCAGATGTTTTTTAACTCCTATGGATAATTATTACTTTATGTCTCTATTCTTATGAGAGGCTTGGGATTACTTTGTCCCAATAGCTTAGTGTTTTATTTTATATGGATCTGCATTTTGGGTAAAATTCCTGCGGTGCATATGCCTGCTGGAGTGGAACGTGCATGTTTTCCTTTTAAACCATCTTTGCAAGTCAGTGCCATATGTGATTATGCTCTTGGGGTACCAGAAAGGCTAAAAAATTGAGAAGCATATATTAAGGGGCTACAAGCATCCAAAATGTCCTTAGGAAGTGTCAGTACAGTAAAATGGATGCAGTAAAAGTGGATTAAATGCTGGCTTTGTCATATTAGTCATTCTTGGTGAAAAATACCCATTTTTCTCTTTCCAGACCAAGCAGTTCCTTTGCCTTGTTTTATTTCTTCTTACTCTTCTGCTGTGGTCAGCTTAGTGGAATCAATGAGTCCATACACAACACAGATGCAAAGAAACATACAACAAAAACAGTACAGGTATCATATATCCTCTGATATAAGAACATGGTATTCCATGTATTTCAGAAGAGTAATAGAGAGTATCTAACAGTAGCAGTGCAATCCTTTCCTGATCTCACCATCCAGCAACCATACCGTCTGATATAGAATGTGAATTGAAACTGGGAGTAGTTAGATTATATAATAACCCAAAGCTCAATGGGATCAGTGGGAAGACTCTCAAGGTCTGTCTATTAAATGCATGACTTTGCTAAAAGCACCCACCACATTTATTAGAAAAATAGTTGTTAATTATAATTTTTTTAGTCTTAGTGAAAGCAGATGTTTTCTTTTTTTGGTATCCATTCTCCAACCTGTCTAGGAACAAAAAAAAAGTTAATATTTCTTTTGTCTTTTTATATAATGTCATGCACATAATGATAAATGCAGCAAGACTTTAATAGTGTAGAAATTGAAGAAGAAAGAGTCAAACCATTAAGGGGCTCTTAAACTCAGATACAGTCTAATAATGTAACTAAACCCTGTAACTAAGGACAACAAAGAAACCAATTTATCCTGTATTCAGACTGTACAAGCTTCACTCTCTCATCTACTGTTAAGAAAATTATCCCACATAAATTTTATTATCCAGGTATGTTTGTAACCAAAAGTTAAGGCAGAAAATAAATATAACTACAGCATTAAGATAATGTTGTTATACAGAAAAACAATATTGTAAGTCTAAAAAATAAATTGTTATGATTATAGTATATTTTTTATCCCATAAATTTTGTATTAAATTACTTACTTTAACCTTTATGGTTTAACTACAAAGAAGAGGTAAGGATTTTGTTTTAACTACATTTGTATAGTTTAGGATATTAAGATAGTAACCATGAGATATAAACTTGTAAAAGTAATTAAGATGTTTTAACATATTCCTTTTTATGTTCTAAGTATTTATGTTCCTTGGGACACCATGAAATATAGAGCTTTGCAGCCAAATCAGATGGATAAAAATTTTCTTTTTTTTTCATTGGACCAGAACAAGTAACTGGGTAAATATCCTGGATTCCTCCTATCATGAACTTGACAGAATACATCTGTCTCCTGCACTCTACTTTGATGTAAATATGTAGACACATTTGGATACTAATTGGCTTCTGTCTCCATTCATAGTTTTGTTGTTGTTGTTTGTTTGTTGGGTTTTTTTTGTCATCAGAAAGGTTAGAGGTAAATATTTAGTATTCTTCACAATATTTTTTCCTCTGGAGTCACAGAAATTCAGGAACAATTTCTTCTTTTAAATGTCTGGAATATCCCATTTATTGAAATTAGGTCACTTAAACATCTTTCAGGAAAGCTGATGACCATCATAAGTTTGAGGAAATGGGGACTTTCAGTCATACAAAAACTGAATCTTTTTCCCAAATAGTCACCTAAGTGGTCACTTTTGGCTTTGGTTCCATAAATGTTTGGAGAACTGGGACTCTTTTATTTCAAATATTTCTTAATAATATTTTGTATCATAATGTTGTTCTTTGATATAAACAAAAATATTATTTTGCATCTGAAGAACAACAGCAATTCCAAAACATCTATTCCAGTGTGTCTAGGACTATTTCAGCAGTATTTAACTCCAGAGTTATATGATCAAAAAGCACAATTTATTCCATCATTAAGATCATTAAAATGATCCAATTTTAACAAGCTTCCCTTTATTTCTAAATAAAAAAAAAATACATAAATAAATTTAAAAAACAGGACAAATTAGATATATATGGCAGCACAGATGCAGTGATCTTTAATGACCATTAAAACCTGAATCAGGGCAATCTCTCATTCTCTACAGTACCTAAAATATCAATCTTATGCACAATTCTACATACAAGTATATTACAGAATGTAAGACTGTAAACAGGCTAGTGAAATTAAATTTAAATCCCTGTAATGCTAATTTTTCAGAAAAGTCCTTGTCACATTTTTTGGTCTGGGCCAGTTGCTTCCTAGAAAATATACCCATATTCAGAAGTTAGCAGAAACATGTTGGATACAGACTAAGATAATTTCATAGTACGGATGTACTCAAATTCTGCCAGCTGGACTCAGAACTGCAGAAATACTCTGGCACTGTTGTTTCATATAAATATAACTATGAATAAATATTAATGGACTTTTTTTTTCCTGTACTTTTCAGAACTGAAAAGAGCAAAGAAAACATTTGAAGTGTATTCTTAATACAGAGCTACCTTGATTTTTAAGGGCAAGTCTTAGGTAATGTCTAAAAATGCTGAAAACTGAACTGATATGAATTGTAAGCAATCAGAAATTAACTTTTTTCACAGGTACACCTGATATGATACAAGATGTTAAAAGGGAACATTTCTCTGTTCTGAGACTTTCATTTAACTATTACCCCGTGACATACTTGATTTATCTTTGTAATAGGACTATTATTACAATAGGGCCAGTATTTTGTGGTACTGAATAGAAAATTGCAAACTGCTTCATTGCTTTCTCCTGGTGTCTTTCACATTTTTCTGAAGAGCTTGAGACTCCTTAAATTCTAAAACTATCCTCTTCACATATACTTATTTAATCATTTTTATTATAAGTAAGAAGAACTTAATATAGAATGTTAAAAATAGTTTGTTGTTTGTTCATTGTTTGGTTCTGTTTGCTTTTGTTGGAGTTGTTTTTTCTTTTAAAAAGAAAAAATAGGTTCTTAATCAGCTGTGCAGTAGCATAGCAATGTAGTTTCTAGGGAAAAAAAAAAAAAAAAAAAGGCATTTACTTAATAGTGATCGCTAGAGAGACCTGACATTTTGAATTATTTTATTTCTGAAAAAGATATAATGTCCAGTCCGTTAGCAAACCTACAAATTTGGTTTGACCACTCACTGAGGTTAATCAGGTGCTCTGAAACAAAGAGGACTGGAAATAACTGAAACCTTATGATAGAACATGGCAAGGACCAGGTTGCTCTTTTTATTTTATATCTCAGGCACAGAGCAAAGTAAATGTCAGGCTTTGACAAAACAAAGAGAAATGAGTGTCTAAGTAAGTAAGGTAAGTGTAACAACCAAAACAATACACAAATCAACAGCTTAAGCAACTTAAAACTGTTTTTTGAGGGGTGTTGTTTTCTGTTGTGCTCCCTGCAGTACACAGAGAAAACCTTCAAATGACTCTGTGGGACACGACTGATCACTTAGGCTGGCAGGAAAAGGTGCACATTGGTTTCAGCCAATATGTTTTCACACAGGAGCAACTGCCCATCATAGGGAGCAAACGACTGCTGACTGGCTCTGTGGATGCCCAGAGCATAAATATTAAAATCCAGAGAGACCTGCACAGGCTGGAGAGCTGGGCAGGGAGAAATTTAATGCAATTGAACAAGAGCAAGTGTAAGGTGCTGCATCTGGGGAGGAACAACCCCATGGATCAGTACAGGCTGGGGG
>JANHGL010020376.1:0-26612 GCA_024611195.1 Ceyx melanurus
GGCAGGAGGAGTAGCAGCAGCAGGAGGAGGAGGAAGAAAAAGGGGGAGCAAAAGGGGGGGGGCTCGGCCCCTCCGCCGGGAGCCCGCGGGATTCGCCGAGCCGTCGCCGAGAGCCGCCTCCCGACGATGCGCGGGGCAATCGCCGGGGGCGCCCTCGGGGCGGGGCTGCCCGTGAAGGCAGCTGCGGGAGCGGGTGTGCAGCACAGGGGCTGGGGCAGAGCAGCACCCGCTTGGCCGGACTGACCCTGCAAACCGGGGAGGGGGAAAAGGGTACTGGGGCACTGGTGGGTGCTAGTCTGTATCCACCCCAGCCGGTGGAGAAGGGACCAGCCCAGGACGGGCCCGGGGAGAGCGTATCCCCGGGTGTTGGCAGGCTGGTGGCAGCGTCAGGTCCCTCCCGGATCGCTGGAGCCTGAAGGAGAGAAGCAAGAGCAAAGCCAGAGCTCATTTTGGGATGCGCGTTCCCAAAAGAGCCTGAGGCTGAGCAACATGACAGCGCTCCATGGACTGAAAACCCTTTAATCTCTGCTCTTAATAAGAAATGAACGAAGGAGTGAGTGGGTGTCTGGAGAGCAGAGTACTCTTTATGTGGTTATGCCGACGACTGATGTGATCTCCATGGGAGCAGTGTTTGCATTTGCCTTGATGCTCAGCTCAGTACATCTCTCCCACATAACCTGGATATGTTTCCATGTCCCACGATGTCCTTTAATTTGGGAATATTATCTGTTCTTGGAAAGGTTAATTACATGAGAGGAGTGGATCTCCCTTCCCATTTCTTCACTGCTTCATTTATTCTGGCTTTCATGTTATGATCCCTTCAGTGCTTTGATCCCTCATTTCTGCCATCCTTAGATGAAATGAAAAAGGAATACATTGGCTGGGATCCAATTGTGTCCCTAAGTGACATAAACTAAAATTAGGGGGGGGAGAAAAAAGAAAAAAAAAGAGGTTTTACAGCCTCAGGAGCTGTAAGTGGTCCTGGCAGCACAAATACTGCCCACACATCCAGCACAAGCAAGGGCCTTGCAAGGACCAACAGAAACATCCCACCACAGCTAAGGTGGGTATAAAAACGGACAAATGACCATGTGCTGTGCTGCAGAACTAACAAGCACCAGAATAAACCCATCATTGTGCTGCAGTATGCTGTCCCCACGACCTGCATTGCTCTTAAAGCACCAACAGCATCACTGGTGAAAAATTGTCCTAATTTGCTGCTGTCATAATCAGGTCAAGAGGCAAAACAGTAGCTTCTTCTGTCAGTGCAGCTGCTCATGAAGCCTCTTTGTGAGAAACCTTTGAGATTCAGAATATGGGGAGGGCAGGAGGGAGTCCTAAGGCCTTGCAATATCTTCCACTTAATCTACTACCCCAAACATAGAAGATGCCCTCTGTGCTGTTTTACTTCGTTGCTGCTTGTAATTAGAGTTTATTTGTATTAATTAACTTAAATTATCTATTTTCAAGTTGCTCTTAGTACACCACCAACATATTCAGAACAATATAAGCCTCAAAGCATCAGCTTCTGCCCTGAGGAAGCCATGGATTAAGACCAAAAACACTGTCCCAACACTGTGAGCTCAAAAAATGGGGTTTTTTTGCCTATTGCATTTAAACTTAATAATTAATTATTGCATTAGCTGCCAGACCACTGACTGACCAGCACAGGGGAACAGGACTAGTGTTGATAAATAATGTGTTTATCTTGGGCATACAAAGGAGGAGGTGGGTAGTCCTTGCCCAGAAGAGGGTCATGGAGATCAGGGACAGAACAAGTGATAAGGAAACAGTGAAACAGCCACATGTTCATTCTCTGACTTTTTAGAAGGGGATTTGTTTTATTAAGAGGAGATTAGTACAACTGCAAAGAAAAAATGGAGGGGGAAGTGGTAAAAAATCAGATGAGAAGACAGACAGGAATTAGAGGGGGTAGACGTGCAATGAATCAGAGGGACAGCAATTTATGACTACAGAGGGAGCAGAAGAGCACTGGGGAGGCGGAGGCTGTGCTCAGCATCAGCTCAGTTGTGATTAAAGCTGGTTGCAGCAGAGACGTGATGCTTACCACAAGTGGCCTTTATCTGCAGTAAGCAGCAGTCATCATTATTCTGCTTCTAAACTCAATTGTTTATGCCGAGTTGTGTTTCCTAGAGAGGCCACAATCTGTTGCCTCCGTACAGAAGGATGTAAAATACAGAGGTGCGTGACTTGGATAGGTGAACACAATAGACTTCATGGAGCAGTACACCCTGGGGGGGGCAGTGGAATTTAAAAAAAATCTCTAAATCAATCCCTAAGAATGGAACTTAAGCAACATCAGTTGTTTATCTGAAGAAAATTGTGTAATGATACATAAATAGCTTCACAAGGAGAAAAGGCAGCTACCCAAGAACAATTTAAGCCAGGGAGAAGAGCCATGGCCCAAACTCACAGCTGCAGGCTGAAGCTGGGCAAATTGAAATGAGAAAATAGGTGTCAATTTTTTTTAAGAATGAAGTTGATTAGCTGCTGGAACAAATTACTGGTAAAGTGAAAGTCTTTCCATATGGTAGTGTTTTCCAATCAAGATAAAATGCCTCTGCAATAAGGGATTTAGCCAATCTTGTGTTCCCAGGTTCATCAGGGTGAGGATGAGATGAAACATAGTGATCTCCCCTCTGAAAAGATGAAGAGGTGGTTTTGTGCTCCCCGTTGAACTTTAGGAAATTAAGAGTGTGCTCTTGGTCAGCTACAATGGTGCTGCATGGGGTTGTCTCCTTCTGAATAGCACCTGGGAAAGGGCAGCCAGAGGGTTGCTCAGACCTGGCCTGTCTAATGTGGTTTTTGTGCCCTGTTTTACAGCCAAGATGGGTGTGAGAAACTGGTGGTGCAAATCTCTGTTGGGTCTCTGCATTTATCACCTCGGGTTGACATGAGGCTGCTGAATGCCTGGCCAGAGGTAAGTGATCCCCAGACAGCATCAGTTGGCTGCCCTGAGCTGATGAAAAGCAAGTTCTGTGGTGATAGTTAGGGTCTTTTTGGTTCTTTTTTTTTTTTTTTTTTTGGTTCTGTACTCATCTGCAACGTGTCTGGGGCAAATTATTTCTCTTCTGACTTTCAGTTTCTTTTTTAGCCTTGCTTGCCCTCTCAGCTTGACCCAGGGTTTCTGCAGGGAATTACACTCTGAATGTTTATGCAGTTTTGTTTTGTTTTTTTTAAAAAAAAAAAAGTTAATTGCTTGCTGCAGGTGTGAAAATTTCTCCTGTTATTGGAGTTCTGGCTATTGAGAAGTCAGTGTTATTGCTGTAGCCTTGTAATCTTGAGGCAGTTTTCAAGGTGGCCAGGACGCTGACACAAAGTGTAAAACAACATTTTCTTAAAGTTTGGATATTAGTAACTAGTCTAGAGAATACAGTATGGGTTCAGCTCTTGTTCTCTCTCTGCGGGTCAGCCCCTAAGCCCTGACCTACATTTGGGCAGTGCTGCAGTTACTTTGTTGTTGGTCCTGGCACAATTTCAGTCCCAACCAGGCAAGAAGCTGCCTCTCTTTAGCCTGTGCTGTGCATGAGGATGAGAATTAGAGAATGCGCATGTAAAAAAAAAATTCAGTCACATGTTCTTGCCTCTATGGAAATGAGGTGGCTGCAAATTTTGTTAGAAGGAACAGTCACAAAAGCCAAAGGGTGTGATCCGTTACATATTAATAGTGATGGGAAAGGAGAAACAGGACTAACTGGTTTGTGGTGGAGATTGAGAGATATCATTGCTAGGAGGGTGTAGCATGGACCTTTGTGGAGACAGGCTTACTATCTTTGAAGGCTGAAGATCTGGTGGTGCATTTCTGGTAAACAGGTCTGAAGCAGATGAGGAATTATTAAAGCAGGTTTTCACCTTAAACAGGAGAGTCAGAGGGACCATGTCTGACAACACTACAGGAACTTTGTGCTTACAAAGTCAGTTGTTTGGGCTGCCTGCATACGTGAGAGGGTGTGAAAGGGAGATTAAATGTTTCTTTTCTCTTCTGTTTATATCCTAAAAATGCAGTGTATTGTACTGGTGCTGTGAAAAGGCCCCTCCTTTGCCCAGCTGCTGCCCTGGGCGCTACCCAAGCCATCCCTGTTCATGTGCCAGGACGTACCCTGGGATGCTGCCTTGCACTCTATTAATCAGCCTTCCCTAAAAAGCCCTATGGAAGGGCCCCATGGAGGCATGGGTGAATATAGTAAGTCTAGTACTCGTGTTTTCCCGTGATTCCCTTGAGAAACGAAAACAAAGCAGCTTGATTGGCAGCAGTGAAGGAGAGCTTCCCTCCCTCAGTAGGAGGTGGTAAAAGAGAAGCAGAGAGCAGCAGGCACCTTCTGGTAGGTGATGGAGCAGAGGCATTAGTGTCCCTAAGGCAATGCTTGTGCTAGTTCTGAAACTGCACCAGACAAGCAAAATTGTCCCTCTCTGCTATATCATGGAATGGTCCAGGCTGTAACCAGCAGGCTTAGGGAGGAACATTAATGAGAACAAGTGTTTGGCTGGTGTCACTGTAGTGCCACAGACAATGAAACACAAAAAAAATACCAGCCCTTCTTTGATTAATGAGTGCAAGCTGCTTGCACAGGCTGATGGTGGAGGAAAAGAGAGAGAAAAAGAGAACAGCTATGGAGTGAAAACAGAAACATTGGGCAGAAGATCTGTGGGAGAATGAAAGAGAGCCATTTATTTGCAAGTAAGTTGCTAGATCATGCTTCCATGTACATCCTGAGCAGCTTCTAATACTACAGGCTTTTTCAGAGTTAAGACTACTGGCATTGGAGACTTTTGAGAAGAATCTGTCAGCCCACAGATCTAGGCAGTAGCTGGTCCAAATCCACCTTGTGCAAATTGAAGGAAAAATTATTTTATCTCACGATGTGCCCATATGCAGGGAGTTTACCACTGATTTAATCTTTGAATTGACTCTGTAAGAAGTCAGTGTGGATGCTCCATGACTCATTCCCATGAGGAAGCATGATTACAGGTAACCATATGGTCGCAGAGGCAGAAGAGGGGGCAGATATGTATTTTTACAACAAGGAGACTGCAGTTTCAGCATACAAATGTGACCTGGCACAGATGATCTGGGAAATGTACAGAGCGGTTCATGTTAAAAAACAAACAAACAAATAAAAACCCAAAACAAACCAACAAACATGTTTCCTTCCTCTTGCCTCCTGATTAGGCTTTAGGAACAACGAGGAAGGAGGCTGCTGCCTGAGTAATCCATCCCAGGCTTTAAACTTAGCCTGGTATCTGATCTGTGTGGTCCCTGGGGCTCATCAGAGTCCCTTTATTGAGGCCATCAGAAATAGCATCTTGCTTCCTGGCTTCAGAGGAGGTGTTAAGTAGGACATAGTTAAGTTTGGGATTATTAGTAAGAGAAGAATAGTAGCTATTTCTTTTGAAATTATTTGGTTTGATAATAGATCTTTGGGTGGAGGACTGTGAAGAGCTGCCCTTTGTAGAGGGCTAGAGGTTGACACATTTGCAGTATGTCTGCAATAAATTATTGGGCGAAAATGGATGTTTGGGAGCATTTCAAGTTTCTATGCAGACAGCTGTCTGGCACTCAGTCCTGCAGCATTTCAGTCCAAGGAGTATCTTGCTGATGTCAGCAACTAGTAAAGGGTTGGGTCAAGTCCTGCATTGGCATCTTGGTAGAGAGTAATTTGGGAATCACTGTGTGATAGTGCAGGTGGAGCAGTTCTTCTTGGTGACATTTCCATTTTAAGGTTTTTTTATAGTATTATTTTCACACTTTCCAGACAAGTTTCACGTGGCCAATAATCTGACAGTACCCTCTATAGAAACATGTATAGAAGAATGGAAGTCTGTGAATGAGAGGCAAAGCCCCACATTGAACTTTCTATGTAATTAAAAAGCTTCAGTGAGGTTAAATATGAGATGGAGAGGAAGCTCTGAGAAACAGAAGCACTTTCAAGTGTTTTACTGCAGAGATGTTTGGAGAACCTGATTTTTCTCCTTGTGCTGCCCTTTTCCAGGTGACTTGTGCTATGCGGCCTGGTGGGCACTGTCACTGACCCAGAAACCTTCAAATGCTGATACAGGAATGAGCGCTAAACCGAGCTTAGGCAAAAGACAGTGCAGAGTCACAGGGCTGCAAAACTAGGCCAGAGCTAATGTCTGTGTCTTGTTGGACTGCTGCAAAGCTCTGATATTTTTGGGGGGTTTTGTAGGGGTTTTTTGGTTTTTTTGTTTGTTTGTTTGTTTGTTTTTCTGATGGGTAGATTGCTTTGCACTGTGCTAGGTGAATATCTGGTTGTGCTCAGTGACGCTACAAATGTGGCTAAGGGCCAAGTGCTGTCATTGGAAACCAGCTGTGAATTAATACACAGCATGTGATTAATGTGATTTTTAAATGCTTTCATGTTCTGTCACACTGGCTGTGGCTCTTGTGCCACATTTGGTGTTTTCTGAACACTTATTAGCCTTATAGATCCCTTGATTATTGCTTTCTTTTATAATTAAGCCATGAAACTCGGCATGGTGCAGCTTATGCAATATTAATTCATGGCTGGCATATTCTGCCTGTGCCCTAGGCTAAGACTAAGTGCTGGCAGCTGGATTGCTCTCTTCACAGTTGCTATTCTGAAATTTTAAAATATGATTATAAAAATCACATTCTGTATGCATATGTGTGACCTGGGGCTCTTCATTGCCTCAAGCAGTAGTGAGTTGCAGACTGACTTCCTTGGGAGCAGGATCTGCCCCCAGTAGTTGTTTGAGATGGGGCTTCCTTTTGCCCCAGGCACTGGCTGATGCTCTGCAGGTCAATGCTATTAGCTCTGCTTTGGTACTAACGAAGCCCTAGGTACTCTTCACTCCCAGCTTGCCCTTTGTGCCTGTGAAAATATGTCTCACAAGTGAGTTCTGTTTCACTCCTTTTTGCCCTGACCTTTCTCCACATGAGGTTCAAGCTGAACCCAGGATTTCCTGTGAAGCTGCAACTCCATGTCAGCTTTCTGTTGGCAGCAGGTGTAATGGTCTTTTTGAACAATTTTCCTTCCACTTGGTTGCTCCTGCCCCCAGTACAGCAGTTTAACTATCTGTGTGGCCATGTGGTGAGATGAACAGAGAACAAAAATATTATAAACCATATCTGGTTTACTTATTTTTGTATTTTCCCTCTCCTGGGAAATTAGTTGTAGGAGTGTGTGTGCTGAAGGAATTGCAGCTCAGCACTGATGGGAGGGAAGTCACTGAAATGACCTAGCAATACTGTCCCAGTCACTACTGAATTCATGAAGTCTTTGCTGGACTGGGTGTTGGGCAACTTGCTGTCTCTGTTGGCTACTCCACAGATGCTGCTGCCTCAGACGCTGAGATACAGCACAAAGTGGGCACTAATGGGCTCCAGCAGCTTGGCTCACATGGCTTTGGTCTCCAGGTCTGTTGAAAGTCCTACCAAACTTGAAATGAGGTGACAAAGTGGTGGGGTGCCAGCTGTTGAAAAACACATCCGTGTCTTTTATCTACTCTGGACAGAAGCAAAATGGCCTGAAAGCTGTGGAAGTCGGGGCATAGGCTGCCCCTGTGTGCAGCCAAGTGGTTGTGCTCTTCATGGAAAACAGGTGCCACAAGGCAAGGGTAGTTCTGCTCTGAAGGGTGTTAGATATACACACCCTCATGCTGCTCAGCTTATTGATTATTACTAATCAAACCACTTCTGTAGAGACTGGAATGCTCATCATCTCAAAGCTGCTGTTTCAAACAACAGTGCCAAAACCTATGTGCACGATGTAAAGCTGCAGAAACTCTTTGAGCTCCAATGTTTCCATGGAGATGGGCCTTTGATATTATTGTAATAAATAAAGGGTGGAGAAGATGCTCCCAAACTAGGGAGGAAGGCAAGGCAGATCCCTACAGGGCAGAAGTTCTCAACAAGAATTAGGGAATTGGAGAGACAGGAGGCCTTCCCTGCAGCCCCACACCCCACACCCCCCCCTCTGTCCCTTCATGATGCCATGTCTGTAGTAACAGCAAGGCTGAGCTGTCTGTCTGCCAGCTCTGTGGTGTACACAGAGGATATGCCTTTCAGCCAGCCGGCATGCTACACCTTTGAGCTGCCTAATTTAATGCTGATGAAAATTCAGACCTTCGTCTGTGCAGCAATATTCACCCTGTGCTGTGGGATTTAGATAGCAGAGACATGGGGTTTTAATACCAGTATGAGACACTCTTGTTTCTTGACTGTGGTGAAGCCTTCTGAGGATTGGTAAAGCTAGAAAAGTGATGTATTTGTGGATGAAATACAGATGAAAATAATATTTTATTCTGGCACAGTGTGCAAAATAGAAGTGTTTAATATGCTGATGTGGAGTGACCAAAGGCAATAGTCGAGTTGGCCTTATCCATGTGCATAAGCTTTGACTGCACTGGCAGGCAACTCATGTTGTTAGAGCTGTTGGCAGGATCGGGACTGTTACTCCTGGCACTAGAAATCAAAGCTTCTGTGTGGATGGAGCTGAAAGAGAATTCATTCGGAAAGTTCATAATGAGCTTCAGCAGTCACTGAGAGCTGCTTCTTGGAGTAAATGTGATCACATGTGCTATGGTAGGGTGTTTTATACCAAGATGCACATAGCAGAAGCTGAAAGTATACTCCTTATATTGGAGTACCTAGATGTGCCCTGGCAGCTCACAGGCTTGTGGTGTGGCCAGCAAGCACTGAGATGCATGTGCCTGTTTCTGCACTTCTCTCTCCACCTGGCAGCTGTGTGCTGGCTTTTCCTGGTTGCTTCGGGCTGGTTCATGGGATGTTGATGCATCCGTTCCTTGTCTTCTGGCCTCTGACAGGTTTTTCTGTGGCACCTAGTAGTATGTAGGGTGAGCAAGCTATTTTATACAGCCTGTGGCAATACTGTTTTGCAATACTGGCTTTCCACCTCTTCTAAAAATAGATCTTTCTTGGAGGCATTGAGCTGTCAGTTGTGCTAATTGGGGTGCCTCTACTTTAGGGGTTTATGATACTCCACCCAGACAAAATAGTGCTTATCTACCTATTAAGGCTCCTTCTCACTTCATCTCACCACTGCTTTCAATGGATCAAGTGACTCCTTTGCATCTAGCTGGGTCCCAGACTCGCTAACATCTTATGTAATTATAAAGATTCAGTTTAAATACTTTATCCTTAAGTATTTTTAAGTTGCTGACAGCTCTGTATAAGTAGTTGTCCTACACAAATATTGCAGAAACCTTCAGTCTTGAAGATATCCTTCAAATTTGCCTTGGAAGTTAACAGGTGTATTTTTTTGTTGTTGTTTTTTGAAGTGACCCTCACTGAAAGTACTTTTATGTAGTCCCCTGGTTTTTGGAAATGGACCATTTAGCCAAGAAAGCCATGTTGGTATGTGCTAGCTTTCTGGGAAGAAAATATATTGAAAAATATATTGAAAATATATTGAAAAAATTACTTTTCTCAATAAGGGTGACAGAGATCTGGGCTGCCCAGGGAGGTTGTGGAGTCTCCATCTCTGGAGACACTTAAGACCTGCCTGGATCTGTTCCTGGGTGACTTGGTCTAGGTGACCCTGTTCTGGCAGGGGGTTTGACTAGATGATCTTCTAGGTCCCTTCCAACTGCTAATATCTGTGAATCTGTGAAAGAAAATGCAGTAATTATACTTCAAATCCAACATGCTGGTTTTAGCCTTGTCTTTAGACCTGTTTCCACAGGGCTCTTTGTCAGAACTAAATATAAAACATTCAGACAGGTCAAAGTTAAGATTACTAGACGGCAATGAAAATGGCATTTTTTATCCTCAACTACATGGAGAAGATGTGGTTGCTGTGCAGTAGCAGCTGTTTATCTCATGGCTGTGACAAGACTGTACAAATGCTGTCACTTAGCAACCACAGACATTTGTGTTTTAACTACGACTTTTTTTTTCTTGGCACGTAATGGAAGTTATAATAATGAGATGAGTTCCATCAAGGGTGTTTGTTTCTGAGAGGAATGGGTTCCAGGACTCACCTGTGCCCCTGGCCAGTCTATATAAGGTCTAAATCAGAATTATTTAATGAGTGATGGCTAATGCAGCTTATTTGGGAACTAGCTTGGCTGGGCCAAGTCGTGTTTCAAGATGTACAGCCTGGATTCACCGTCTGCTGGACCTGGCTCTGCACCTCCCTTGTGCTGGTTGTAGACTGGACCAGAATCTGGTTCAAGGCCAAAGTTCTGAGCATAGTGGTGGTGAGGGACCAGCCAAGACAAGATTTGATGTCCCTATGCACAGAAGCACAAGCTGCTGCTGATCCAGCCTGAAAGATCAAGGGATATGGGGTCAATAGAGACTAGAAATGGGAGAACTGAGTATCTGTAAATGTATCTATCCCTTAAAGGTAATTCCACCTATCTTGCACCAAAAATGAGTGGAAAAGGCTAGTCTTACCACAGTTTAAGCTCTAGTAGTCTGCAGGGGCTGTTTAAGATCATGGGTTTACTTTACACTCGATGTGGCCTAATCAGGTAATGTCCCTCAAAAGAGTGGGTGCACCTTCAGTCCCAGGCAGCATGTTTCTGCTCTTGCACAGAGTTTAATATTGGAGAGTAACACATGCATTTTGGATGCATGTGTTCTGGAGGCAGCCTTGTGAAAGGCATCTTTGCAGCTCTGTTATATGTTTAAAATAAATAGAATTAAGCTGCTGTGCTCTAAGCAGAGATTTAATATTGACATCACAGATAGACTGTGTTGTGTGGGTTTTTTTGTTTCTTTGTTTGTTTTTTTTTTTAGTTTAATTTTGCTTTAACTGAAACAGTTGTGTATTGCACCTGTAGTATTGCAGGGACTCTAGATACCGATTGCTCATTTCCCCTTCCATCTGGCAATGACTTATAAGTGTGTTTGTGCTGGGTGTTTGCAGAGCCCTGAATGCTTAGTTGCAGCTGCACATCACCAGCTTTGTTTCACCTTGTTCAGACAGACACACCACTTCTTTGAAAGAAAGCCCTGCCATTTCTTGGAGTGCTGGCTTACATGGTTATGAGCAAGATATGCCCTGTCTGTGGAGGAGCATGTTTGATGTAGGCTGAAGTCTGGTGATGTTAATGATGCTTTATTTCCCAAGAGAGGACAAAACCCACTTCTTGGAAGGGAAATGACACAGACTACAGGGGTGCTTCTACTGGTATATTTTTCCATTGTAAACTGCTGAGAACTTCTGCAGTGAAGCTAATTGATGAGTTTCCCTATGCACAGTGCATATTAGAAGTCTTGATGAGTATGTATTAAAAGGTAGAGCAAGTTTTACTGGCAATAGACAAAAGATATTGCAATGTTATGCATGAGTTGGTCTGTAATCACAGATCACATATAATGACCTAGTTTTTACAAAGTTGTTCAATTAGTATAATTAGGCCAAGAATATTCTTTGTTTTTTAAATGTCCAGTGTATTAAAACATGAAATTAAGCTGTTCTTTTGGCAGCTTTTATAAAGTTGTTGTTAGTGTAGTCTAGTGCTGAGCCAAAGATGCTTATTCTCTCCTGTGTCTGAGTCTGAGCAGCTAAAGGATAAATCCTTTCTTCAGAGCTTTGTTGAAATGTGTTAAAAGCAACTCTAGGAATTTCATACCTGTTTACAGATCAAGCAACGGAACTTAAATTACCCATGTACTGATAAAGAGCTGAAACGAGCTTTGTAATCTTGTTATTTCACAGTACCAGCCATCAGATGTGTACGTTTCTCTGGTCCATACTGTGTTGATACCATTTGCATTGCCACTGCAAACATAAAAGCAAATGACAGTCCTGAGCCTTGGTGCTCCCCATACTAAATAAGGCCCCTGTCTGGCTGTAGCCTTTGCTGAAATCAGTTGTAGCGTGGGTGGCTCTGGAAAAACTCTCTCGGTGGTGCCTGCCTCCTGCAGGATCCCTGCACAGCTACAGCACTGACACAGAGCAGCAGTTCCACAGAAATCCATCCCAGAAAGGCAGCTTTGAACTTTCCCCTGTGTCCATAACACAAAGGCAGGCGGCCCACCTCCTTCCTTCTCTACATCATTGGAGTCCACAGTGTGTGACAGAGTGAGCTGGGTGCATAGAGTCGACAGAGGGACAGCTGTTGTCACGTTGTGAAGTGGCAAGTAGCAACTGCACTTGAAGTGAATGCTCTGTATATGTGTAGGTGTAGCAAGTCTGCTTCTCAGGACTGTCTCCTTGAGAGTTAAACCTTTCCTCCAGTGCACCACAACCACAACTCCTTGGCAAGATGTAACAAACACATGGTGTAAGCTCTTAACTTAGAAGTTGTGTGGCTGGGATAAGGATCTTGTGGAGGTGCAAAAAAAGCTTTTCAAGATAAGCAGTGGGTTGAAAATGAGTTAGCAGTGTAAGTAAGTGGGGTAGGGCTTCCATGAGTTAAGTGTGCAAAGATGGGCATCCTAGAGCGGCTACCCCAGTATGATGGATGATTCACACTAGTAGCCCTTTGTGCATGTTTACAAATTCGGCAGCTAAATATCCATCTTTCAAATTCCACTGCCACCATCTTCTGTACAAATAAATGGAGACTAGATGTATTTTGCTTTCATCTCCCCTAACCTCTCTCTGGTCTGTGGCAAGTGTTCTTCACACTGCTCAGATCATAGATTCACATAATCATAGAATAGTTTGAGCTGGAAGAGACCTCCAAGATCAAAACCAACCTTATTCCTAGCCCTATCAAAAACCACTAAACCATGTCCTTAAGAACATCTACCTGGCTCTTTCACGGATGGTGACACCACCACTTTCCTGGGCAGACTATTCCAATGACTGACAATCCTTTCAGTAAAGAAATTCTTACTAATATCCATCTTAAACCTCCCCTGGTTCAACTTCAGGTAATTTCCTCTTGTTCTGTCACTTGTCACTAGGGATAACAGATGTTCATGACCCTTCATATTTCTCCTGGTTATCAGGTGTGGGATGTCATTGCAAGCATCTTGGTGTCCAAGACTTAACACTGTAACTAGAATAGCAGAGAAAACAAAGTAAAGCATTGCAGTGTGTGCAGAAGAGAGAAGTATGGAATAGGCACTGAGTCACCTAATCCTGGAGGTGGAGACCTGTTTTTAATGAAAGATGAAAGGAGTACTTAATTTGTCTCATAAAGATAAGGAACCCACCCAGTTTGTTTTTTCTTTTGGGTATTTATCTACCAAATGCTTGTAAACTAAGACTTCAGACTGCAATTATGCAAAATAAAGTATAAACTTAACAATGTCAACATCGCCCCAGACAATAAGAAAAAAGTTTTAATCGGTCTGGGAGTCCAGAGACCTTGGTAATGAACAATGAGTTTTCCTTCTGTAACAAACCACTTCTTACAATTTTCTGATATTTGAATAATTCCTTAGAGTCTCTTGAACTATATTGCCTTGAAATTTCAAGAATTCCAGTGCTGAATGGGAGGAAGATGTTTGCCCAGCAACCTGCTGTCTCCTTTCCTGGAGCGTATCTGACTCACTGCCAAAACATAATACTAGTTTTGGAACTATAATCCCTGCAGCAGACAGGATTGCTAAAGCTCCACAAACAATCCACACTTCTTTAAAAGCAAGTATCTTCCCTCTGGCCAACCCTTTCTATTTCTAAGAAAAACACAACAGCAGGAAAAGGCCTGATTTTTGATATCTTCCTGTCTTTTTGCCAGGTGTGGACCCTGCTCAGGTAGAATTGTGTATCAGCAGCAGAGCCTCATTCCCCTAATAACAGCTGCTGGTACAACACTCAAGGGCTCCCCATAAAGCTCTGACCAGAGACACAGGTAAGTGTGACTTCATTAAAAGGCACAGTGTAAGTCTCAGCAGTAAGAAATTAAAACTTCATCTTGCTCTATTATACTGCTGCAGGAGTAACACTGAAGGAGGAGACTGTAGTTCTTCCACTGCATTAGATGCTATAGCCTCCATTAGCCCAAAAAGAGTGTTGTGTTGCTGCCCCTACACAGGATGCAGGAGGATGAAGGATGCCAAGTAACAGCCATGATGGAAAGGAGCATAGTTTGACTTACTGGTAAAGGTATTTTGTTGGTTTGGGTTTTTCCCCTTACATTTCTGAAAACTTCTCAGCACGTGGCAAGACACGGGAGCAGCCTGCAAACTAGTCGAGATTGTTTTTTTAAAAAACTGTTAATTTTTTCCTCAGAAAGTGGTTTTGTCATTTGCACTATAGGTGTTGTTCTCTAATTGTTTAGAAAAGCTGTGTAGATCTATTTTATAATTAAAACCCTGCAGGTTTCTCTTACTAGTTAGAAGCTATCCTAGTTCCTTAGGAATAGAGCATAGGAGCACTTGGAAAAAAAATCAGCAAAATGAATCTGCTTCAGTTAAAAAAAAAAAAAGTCAGCTTTTTTTAGTGTGACTGCTGAGATCAGAGAAGTATGTTGCCTATATCAGACAGTTTGTAATGTCAAGCATGATCTGTTTTTGACTTCTTAAATGACACCTTCTGCCCTGGACCTCAATATGCAACAGGGAACCCAAGAACTGTTGTTGGAATGGAGATGTGGACAAGGTCAAAATAAGTGTCCATTAAACCCCATCTTCATCAGTTTTAGCCACTCTGTCTCTAAAAGGAGCATGTAACAACTTGCTTTCAGTCACTGTTTTTTTGCTTGTTTGTTTTGTTTTTTAATGTCTCCTTACATAGGCATGGTCTGGTGTTTTCTTAAAAGACACGTGACTTTAAAATTTAACAAATGCACTTCTTAATGTGTTTACTTTGAAAAACAAACCATAGCTTATTTGAGACTATATTTTTTAACAAAAAAATGATCAGTATCAAAGCAAATATTTTCTAATCCAATTAACAGGTAATGAAAATTATTTTCTCCCTTTAGCATAACCTCTTACCCTCTGAAGAAAGACTTCATGACTGTTGAAAAACCTACAGAAGAAAACTGCTTAAGCTCTGTTAGAGCAAAGATGTCTTCAGTAACAGTCAGCTTCATTCTCCTCTATGGTCCCCACAGTAGCAAGGATGTCCTGTAATAGGGACTGAGGGCTTTTCTCCACATGGTCACTACTTTTATTTAGCTCATCATATAGCTCTATTAAGTCTATTGTACCCAAAGCTAACATCATGCTCTCTGGATTTTCAAAATCCACCCCATCTGTGGGGAAGTTCTGGGCCAGAGAACCCTGCCTTAGTGTCCTTTGTAAGCAGGCAATGCTGTGTCTGACAGGTAAATCTACAGTCTCGTCTAAATCCCTTGGGGTACCAAGCGGATAGAAATGATTACTTAAGTCCAGCAGTATACGACAGGCTCTCTGACCTAATGTTTTGTCACAGTCACACAAAGATTGAAACAAAAAGCTGAACAGTTTTGCTTGGCAAAATATCTGCAGCGACTTGCTCTCAGGAATGGAACTAGTTACTGCAGATGAGACAGGGTCATCTGGGCGTTGAGGAAGGCCAAGCTGGCAAAATGTCTGATGACAGAAATCTTGAATCAGCTCCAAACCACCAAGTCTGACTTCCCAGTCTAAGTCATGCTGCACAGTTTGGATCACTCTAGAGACAAATTGTCCTGTATCTTCCAGCTGACCTGTGCAGCCTTGGCTCAGCCACTCTATGAAGATGCTGATCACAGCCCTCCTAGGAAAGCCCTCTGGGTCTGTTGACAAGATTTCTTGAAGCTTTGCAGCAGTGTTCTAAACGTGAAAAGACAAAATGAAAGCATAATGAGGGGAGGAACATGCAAAGAAACAAGAGCAGAATTAAAAAGAATCTAGTATTTCCCCTACTGTTGTGAAATCTGCCTGCATGAGAATGCAAGTAACTTGTGAAGAAAGTTTTAAGTATTAAAGTGGTAAATTGAACTGTAGTTCTGTTTGAGTTTGCAGTAGGCTTTACAAATTAATCATACCTCTTTGTTATACTGATTCCTTGTGACTGGTAACTCTGGAGCAAAGTAAGCAATGACAGCCAAGTGTCCCACCGCAGTCACAGCACTCGCTCGCACGTAGCTTTCAGGATCCTCGAGAAGATTTTCTGTAAGCCTCAGCACCTCTGAAGACAGGAGAGACTGTCTGAACTCATCCTGATCTGCAAACAAGACACCAATCCAAAGAAGCAAGGGTTTATTCTCTCAGAACATGAAGCTGTTTCCAATGCAAACAGTTCTTTGCGTCATACAAGAATGCCCACTGACCGAAGAGACAGCTGCCAGTGAGCTGAACCACTGTAGAGACCAGACAGCTGCTCACAAGAGCACAGATGCTCTGTGTCAGGGTAAAAAAAAAGGGTAAGTGTTATCTGGTGTTAAGAATTGTCACCTGCCTTGACATAGAATCATAGAATGGCTAGGGCTGGAAGGGACATCCAAAGGTCATCTAGTCCAGCCCCCCTGCAGTGAGCAGGGATACCCTCTACTAGACCAGATTGCTCAGAGCCTCATGCCTGTCTCAATGTGTATGATTGCCTCAGCACTGCTCAGTTTAACTTGGCAAAGCTGCTGTTAAGTAGGGGACAGCAATTTGAGTTCGACAAAATCTTAGTGTAACTTTATTAACCTTTTTGTCAGATTTTAAGAGTAAAAATCTCAACGCTATTTTGTTAGCCCTCCAATTATAGGTCAGAGGATGCTTTGCAAGCCTGACTGACTTCCATAGCATAAAATAAACAAACAAAAAACCACAACAAAAACCCTCCACCAATCTGAACTGTCAAATCTCTGTACCTACCGCTCAGGCATTTAATCATGTCAGTGAGGAATTCCAGTGAAGAATCTCTTACTTCCCAGCAAGGACTGCACAAACGCTTCTGCAGCACCAGAAAGACATCTGTAAAAAGCCAGGTGACAAGCCTGAATGGACATGGAAGGCAACAAGCCCTACTGAAGCAGTCACTGTACAGCCTCTCTGTCATTTTATACAATGTAATCCCATGCTACTGCTATGTGCTGCTCTGAGCTCTTCAAAGCACTTTTTTAGGCAGCTAAACCCAAGTTCAACATAACTGCAAACAAATGAATCTTAAGTGCTTTTAGCAGCAAAGGTAGGCAAGAGCAGATTTCATGTTACTAGCTGCTGGTTGTCCCAACCGGAACAGCTTAATTACCTTTCAAAATCTTTTCAGTGTGTTGCCACTGACCGTTGGAGTAAGACAGTTCCTGCAAGCGCACCAACCACTTGCATGTAGCTCGAAATGTTTTCTTTAGAACCTGAAGCAATATAAAACAGATTTATTTTAATGCAGAAGGAGATACTGTTACCTTTATGCTAGATAAAATTCATTTTAGCCTCAAACTTGCAGAGAAATCCTCAGAGTATACAAGTACATGTTTCCTAAATAATACGCCACAATCTGTGCTTATTTAACAGTTCTAGCAAACACCTAAAATGCCTGTTCTCAGCTTAGTATTCTAAAGTTCTAGTATCTCCAGTTTTTGGTTTGCAGTTGTCAGTTATTCAAACAAAGCAAGAAAATGAAACCCCTTAATGCAAAGAATACTTAAGGGCCACATTGAGTAAGTCAGTGCCGCCTTTAGAGGTGATGGTTCTTGTCTTTCCAGAAAACTCAGTGTATTAGTCAGTTAGTTGTTCATTAGAATTTTAGTAATTTTCTGCAAGCCACCCAGGACAATACAAGTCTCCTACATATTCTAATGCAAACTGTGCTAAGAAACAACTGTTGTCAGACAATTTCTCAGCACTGTATCCTACTGGGGTATGCTAATAAACTTAGATCACTCCTTAGTTCCATACTCACAGTAGGGTTGGTGTTTGGACTTTCCAGGTATGCCAGAAGGACATCAAATAGGCTTCCTATGAGTGTGTCACAGCCTGAAACACAGAGAACAAAACTAAAGGACCAATACTGAGAGAAGCAGCAGATGAATCACAATTCAACTCCTGAAATACAGAAAGACATGGGATTGTAAAACTGTTTTGGAGAAGAAAGCAGGTAGAATCCTCAAAATAAAGGAGAAACATCTGAATTCTCAGAATCACTAAACCTTTTTTAATTACAGTACTACCTACCCTAGCTCATCAGGAGAAAGCAAGGTAAGCCAAGACAGCAGGAAAAATTGGAAAAAAATGAGTTTCATAAATGTGAGTGGCAGTCTTCATGCAGAAACATCAGTGAAAGAGAATGAAAAACTCTGCAACTGCAGAATAGTCAAGTATTTCCAAAATGAAGAAAAAAAATAGAAAGAAATGCAAATATTTAACTCACCTCTTAGCTCTGAGAGCTCTGCTAGGACATCAAGAGCTGACCTCTGTACTCTGAAGCAATCGATCAAGATGCGGCTTATCGTGCTTCCCAGAGGAGAAGCTGGACTCAGGAAGCCATTACAGAGCTGTAATATTGTCACGACAGAGCGCAGCAATGACACACAGGGCAAATCCTCTCGCAAATTACTCTAATGGGAGGGGAGAAAGGATGGAAAAAAAGATAAGTTTCCAGCAAAAGCCTTCAGTATGCATACAGAGCAGATATTGGTCAAGAGGCAGCAAAAATGGCAATTTCTAATGTGTTCTTAAGGTACCACAATGCTAATAACTACAAAACAAATTATCTTCCTCTCTCCCAAGAGCTACTGCACCAATGGAAGCAGATTATTCTCACTGCTTGGGAAAGCAGTTCAATTCATGGGTTCTTTTTCCACTGGATCATTAATTGCAGTAGGAATAATGTAACAAAGCTTGTGAAGAGAGAGTTAAAATTAAGTGCAGTCCTGCTTTACAAAACTCAATAGTCTTCTGTTTTCTTATGTGGAGTCTACTGTGCTAGATTTCTTTACCATATGGAAGCTCTCACTTTTGACTCCACCCCACATTCTGTTAAATTCTACTCTAAAAGCACTGCACTGTCCTTTTTTCTTTCTCTGTATGTTACCCTGAATGTTTTTTCTTCTCTGAATGTAGACAGCAGCTCCTCCAGATGTGCAAGGGTCTGACACAGGAGACTAGCACATGATGACTTTGAGGACAGAAGACCTTCAACAGTGATGGGATCACTAACGGACTCATCCAGCAATCCTAGAGGACCAAAGGAGGGAAGAACTTAGGATTTTAGTGAATACAAAGGACTGGGCCTTCTAAAGCTAGTGGAAGAGATGTAGTATGAATATCCCATCAACTGTCAGTAGGATGCTGCACTTGACCATGAACACTGCTACTGTCCTTGACTTCTCCTGCTCTTATTCCTCAAGTTTTAGCTGCACCAGACGCTTAATACCCTGGCAAGCAGACTAGACTCTAACTCCTCTATCACAACTGTACCTGTGTATTCCAGAGGCTGGGAGGCTGCTCTCAAAATACAGTCCATTGGCTGAAGTAGAACAGTCAGTGCCTGAATCCTCACATCTTGTGGGCTTCAAGGAGGAAACAGCAGTTACCAAAACAAGAACACTTCAATTCCTTCCCAAACATCTGCCCCAAATGCTGAGGAGAATAATGTTTTTCATTAAGGCTTTTAAACAAGCCAGCAATTAAAAGTCTAATCACAACTCAAGCCTTCTTCCAAGTTTCCCTGGCTACTGAAATCAGAGGAAAAATGGCTCTGAAATTTAAAAGCAACCTTATCAAGTTACAGAATTCTGTGTACGAAGAGGGTTCAGAAAAAAAAGACATTTCTTGTTGGTAAGATTGTGTCCTTATTACTTAGCCTATAAAGGGATATCTGTGGGTGCTGTATTCATCTGATTATTTCTTGATGTTTACTTACAGCCTAGAGAGAAGTTATGGAGTAGATGAAGACAGGCTTCTCAGATGCATACAAGATAAGAATCTTAAATTTCAGCATGTAGATTCCAACTGGATATAGAGAAAATACTTTTCATAGTGAGATGGAAGTGCTTAAGCATTAGAACAGGTTGCCTGGAGAAGCTGTAGAATCCTCATCCTTGGGGATATTTGAAACCTGAAAAGCAAAGGCCCTAAGCAACCTGATTTGTCTTTGAAGTTAGCCCTGCACCAAGCAAGAGGTTCAATTGGATCACATCTGCAGGTTCCTTCTAACCTAAGTTATTCTACAGCTGTCAGTTTCCAGATGCACATTTCTGCTGGACAACAGTGAGAGCTCTTACACTGGTTAATGTTCTTGTGAAAGAGAAAACTAAACAGCAACTACTGGATTTAACAGGCAAACAAATTTTCTCCATCTCAGTCAATTTTGGCAGTATAAAGTTAAAGGAGTTTGCTTTTTCTTCCTGAAATTGGCTGGCTCTCTCTATGAAACTGAATTATTCTTAGTATCAGTGCCTGAAGTTTATTAGCTATTCTATGGCTCTTGCCAACCAGTCATACATATTAAGGAATGTAGTGAGGTGGGAAGAAACACAGTTCTTGGAAAGACACCAGTGATACCAGTGCAGAAACATTTGTAGAGTGCAAAAATTTCATTGTATTAAGTCCTACCATTTGTAGAGCTTGAGAAGTCCCACTGCCAAAGGACCTGCTTGTACTGGGGTTAAGTGTTCCAGAGCAGAAGTCACTAATGTCCAAAAACTGCCTTCGGAGTCACAAAACACAGGGGACCTGAGAAGAAAGAAGTGTAAGTAATATGTCCTATTAGGCAGTGGAAAAAAAGATATAGCTCAGCACTGGATACAAGTTCCCAGAAGTTCTTTACCATGCCATCCTAAGCAAAAGATCTGCCAGCATATGTTGCACTTGAACAGTCTCTTCCATCAAAAATGATTCTATTTGCTTTGCTATGCTTAACCAAAGAACTTCAGTCCATGGAGCACGACAACTGCCAAACAAATTAGTTAACAGTTTTAATGACTGCTCAGTGTGAGAGGCAGAGCTGGACTGAAGGAAATCTTCTATATGCTTTACAATCATTTGGGCACACGCTGGCCAGTCACAGTCCTTCGTACTGACAGGTTTAGTAGTTTCAGTCTCTAAAGAGAGGATGAGCATGTCCACAAGAAGCTGACTGGCAGATGAAGACACGAACAGGCTGGGATCCCCTTGCAGAGTGAAGATCACATCTATGCCTCCTGTGTGAAAACAAAACAAATCACTGCAGAAAAAAAAATACAGCTTTCATCTTGTGAGGTGGAGCCTTGTTGCTCTTCAACCACATATTATTCTAATTAAAGTCCTACACAGCGTTAAATGGGCTTGTGGTTTGGTTTTTTTTTCTATGGTTTATTTTGTAGTCTCTATGGCATTTCAAAGTCAGACAGTGCTTAACAGTAAGCAAGTAAAAAAACCAGTAAAACTGTTTTCAGATCCTCAGGTGTTTTAGTAGCTTGAGAACAGTGGAGGACTTCAATACAACATTAGCACTATGAGGAGAGTTGACAGCACATGCACTGTGTACTTATGGAAGAAGCCTGTACCCTATTTGGACAAAACCAGTAGGAAAAAAAAGAATAGCACCAACACTACTACTCTTTCATCCCAGACAGCAGCACACACTGCACATTAATACCAATCCAGTCTTTTAGGCTCCTCTGTGCATGGAGTATGAAGTTGGTGTCAACAGCAGAATTTACACATCTGCATAACAACAATGGGACTGTAAGTATGAAGAGATTAATGAGCCCCTGGTCAGTTTTTCCACACTAAAATCTTGTTGAAATGTACCTTTTAGTAAGAGTTACAAATAAAAACACAGAGGGCTTTTAATAAACTATTCTGATATTGTGTTTCATAAGATGTGCTCTTTTCCATCTAAAAAGTGCACCATCTTCAGTGCTTGGG
This sequence comes from Ceyx melanurus, assembly GCA_024611195.1. NCBI lineage: Eukaryota > Metazoa > Chordata > Aves > Coraciiformes > Alcedinidae > Ceyx > Ceyx melanurus. The sequence goes on from JANHGL010020376.1 coordinate 21,677, forward strand.
AAAAAAAAAAAAAAAGGAAATTAAATGTGGAAGTAATTAAACAAAAATCCTACCATTTTTCAAATGAGTTTAGTGTTTTTGAAAATTAGCTTATTTTATTTTAAATAAATGAAAATGCTTATCTTTGTCATTTGACATCTGAGCATTAAACTGGGAGTGGGAGAGTTACCAGTCCTTAGAAGTACTCACCGCCCTGGCAGAGCAGGTGGAGGGCAGGCTGGTGCTGCACCATGCTGTGCACCCCGCTCACCCAGCCGCTTCGCACCAACGCGTCTCTCCACAGGGCACTGTCCAGAGGCCCATCCCTGCCAAAGAGTCTGACCAACAGCTGATCCCGCTGAGGCCAAAAGAAAACACACAGTACAGGGTAAGCAAAGGGGTTTGAGGGAATTGGAAAGGCTGCTGTGTTAGCAATAGAGGTATTCAAAACAAAACTGCTTGGGTTTAAATTGCTAGGAATGATGTACGTATCATTTCCATCAAACTGCTTTATGCAGTTGTACACATCCCTTTCCCAGAGGAAGCCTTTTGTGAGTTGAGTTTGGTACCATAAATGTATTCTGTTGTAGAAAACAACTAATTTTTGAGATAGATATCATCAATCCCAGAGAGTTGTGATTAATGGGGTGTAATCCATCTGGCGGCCAGCAGGTCTTTTCCAAACATGATTATTCTGTGATTCTAATCCCTCTTTTTTGCAATAAATCAAAAATCACCAATGCATCTTAAATCCACAAGAACTGTCCAGGGATACAACATTTTGCAATGACTACTTCTATGAGACAGTGTTATCCCATATGCTGTTTTGAACTGAAAATGAAAAGCACTACATTTGAGCATTCGTTGGGTTACTGTGACAGGACAGAGGTAAGAAGACGGCAGCTTTAAATGAGAAGTGAAAAGGTATGGTGTGACTGTAGGTATTCATCACTGTTTGCTGAGTTGTTTGATGTGGGACAGAAATCTTATAAGCAGAATGCATACATTTTCAGATGTCCTCCTTACAGAGGAAGGAAACAGACACATGGCAGCAGGTACCCAGGTAGCCAACTTACCTGCAAGTGTTGGAAGCAGTTTTCAGAAGCAGCAAGTATCCCAGTTAATCGTAAAGTAAAGGAGAGGATGCTTGGACTGGGCTCTGGCAGTGCCAGAATGGAGGTGATGAACTCTGTCAGACAGGGGTTGTTTTGCAGCAGCTCCACACTTGGATCTAGCGACCAGATGTTGCCCGGGAAGAGGCCAGAAAACAGAAGGTCACTGTCAGGATTTCTCCACTCTCAAGTCTACGGAGCTTGCCTGATCTGAGTGTAACCCCTCACAACTGTCAGAGATGAGTTTGCGTTCACCCGAATCCCGAGCCCAAGTACAGGCCTTAAGTACTAAACAGCGTTTCCAGATGTTGAGGGAACAGTACTTCCGAGGGCGGCTTCTCCCCGGTCCCGCACTGCCGGGCCTCCCCCACGGACAAGCCCCCGTCGGTCACCGGCGGCTAGGGCTGGGGTGGGGGAAAGCCCTGCAAGCGGCGTTCACTCACCTAACTTCGTCAGGAGCCGGAACCAGTCGAGCAGCGTCTCCAGGCAGGTGTCGTCGGTACCGGGCTGCCGCGGGTCGGCCAGGGCGGCGCAGACACGCGGCAGCAGGAGGGAGCACTCGCGGGTCATGGCGCTGAAGTGCCGGCAGGCCCGCTCCGCGCCGTACACCGACTTCTGGAGATTCATGGCCGGAGGGCGCCGGTCGAGGGGCTCCAGCGTGACTAGGGGAGACCGGCGGTACCAGCCGCAAAGCGACCGTCGCAACGGTGGGGGCGTGGCCAAGGGACACAGGTCAAAGGGTGGCGGAGCGGCGGGGATAGGTTCCGCCCGGGAGATGTCGCTGGGCTGGTTACGGTTGGGGGTACGGGAGCGGGTCCCGCCGCTGCTCTAGAAGCAGCGCCCGCGGGAGGCCGCTCTCAGGGCCGCGTTCAGTCCGGGGTTGTCCCTGCGCTGCTGGGCAGAAGCTGCTGGCAGAGGCGGCCCTCGCAGGGGCCGCTCTACATCCCGCCAGGGTTTCCTGCTTTCTGGGGCCGCTTGGTGGCACCCGCGCTCTGCAGCAGGACCTTGGTTCTGCCCAGAGGCGGCGGCGGAGCAGCTGCAGGTGCCATCACGGTGCCGGCTTCGTCCTCGTTCCCCGGTCCGTTCTGCGCAGGCGCCGCTGGTCGGCCTGCCGCCGCGCGGCTGGTTGCCATGGTTTCCACAACCCGGAAGTGTCGCGAGTGCTAGAGCGGCGCCAGTCCAGGCCGCCTCCCCCTGCCTCGAGCCGAACGCTACGGCCTGAGGCGGCCCCCGGCGCCCTGCCGCGCCCTGAGGCCTCCCCGTCACCCTCCCGCTATGGCTCGGGGGGCCGGCGAGGCGGCCGCGGAGGGGGAGCTGGTAAGGCGCGGGTGGCCGGGAAGAGGACGAGGAGGCGGGGGCCCCGGCCCCGGGCTTGAGTTTGCCTCAGCGGGGCCGGGGCAGAGCCCGGAGCCCACTCTGGCTCGCCTAGGTCGGCGAGGCAATAGCTGGGAGGGGGAGTAGGATGGCTTCGTCTGTCTCCAGCCCGCTGAGCTCTGGGTTCTGTTTGTACCTCCTTGGCTGGGCGGCAGCATAGCGGGGTTGGGGCGGTATTAGCCTTTGTTTCCCTCCCTCTCGGCAGCAGGATTGAGATTTTTGAGGCCCTTTACTGGGACGATTACTCTGGGCCTGTTTAATAAGAGCAGTGGGACTGCGAAGGTTCTCATAGACGGCGGTGTTTTTGTTATTGGATGTTTATATCCTGGTGAACGTTTTGCTATTTACTATCTATCATGACTGTGCACCTTTGATATTCTCTTGATTGCTAATGTGATACCTTCAGTTAGGTGGAGAGCTCTCCTATAATAAAATCTTTTAGGCTTTAAAATACCAAAAATAATCACTGTGCTGCAAGGAACATTGCCTCAGGAAATTAAAAGCTATATGGTATGGTGTGTGAGATGTATACCTGCTTGCTCTCAGCCAGCACAAAAGGCTGTGTTATCTGCTCTGTTGTCTATCTCAGCTCCTATCAACCAGGGTTCTCAAAAATATTTTGCCCTGCTCTGCCTCTTTCAGAGATCAGCATCTGTCCAAAGAATGGTGATGCAGCTGCAAGCACCTTGGAGTCAGCAGCAAGTGATGTGCTTTTTATGGAGGCAGCTTACATTCAGATAATTTGAAAGCAAAGTGGAAAATTTATTTCTGCTGTGGATATGCTTACATTTGAGAGGCAGTGAAATTTATCTTAAGCCAAACGAAAAATTAACCACTTTTTTTGTTTCCTTGGTATGGAGTTTTTACCTAGCCTGGTGACTTTTCTATTTGATTTTACCGAACCTTCCCGTAACATAACAAGGGTAGGAGCAAGTGAGTGAGGAAGGGGATAGACAGATTAATTGCAGCCCAATTCTTGCTATTGGAGAAAATGATGCAGAACCAGCACGATGGAAGATGGGGCATCTGAAGGTTCAGGTGTTGTAATGCTGTGCACTGAAGTCCGTAAGTCTCTTTGCCTTGGTTCTGAAGTGACATGCCTTAGATCAACCAGAATGTATGTTAAAGGAAATGATGTTGGCTTTTGCAACAGTGGGGGCAAATTTGGTTGTGACAGTAAAAGGATAGTTGGTTTTCTGAGAGTATATTATAACCTACTACTTAGTAACATATGTCACAGTTAATGTCTCTGTTTACCAGGGAGATGACAGCCTGTCTGTGATAACCTGTGAGTCAGATACAGAAATGGTGAGTTTTATTAATGGTGCATTGTGTATTCCTTAAAAGTATGTTTTTACACACACTACAACTATATAATGCCTCCTGGTTGATAAGACACCCTTCAGAGAGGAGAGCTAATGATATTACAATATAGTTTGGTTCAAAAACCTCCTCTAATTCCAGATGTAATCCTGGCTTCTAAAGTAATCTAAAAATAATGTTTGGATTAATTTTGCTGTTCTATCAAGTTACAGGACCAAGTCCTTTTACAGAGTTTTAATGGAATTGAGTAAGTCTTTACTTAAATGGCAGATCAGCCTTTACTCTGCTCATCTTGAATTTGCTGCTACTTGTATATAATACTGATGGGGAATGTCTTGGTGTTCTGGGCAGGTTCTTGTCATGCTTTTTATCTGTATCACTAAACTTCAGTAGGTACCACCTTAACTCTAGTGCCCATCAGTGTGGCCAAATCTACATATACTTAATGCCACTATTTTTCTATTCTACAGAGACCATTTTGTGTTATTAGAACAAATTAACTTCATACAAGATGGAGATTTAAGGCAATTTCATAGAATCATAGAATGTTTAGGGCCAAAAGGGACCTCTGAAGGTCATCTAGTCCAGCCCCCCTGCAGTGAGCAGGGATACCCTTAACTAGACCAGGCTGCTTAGAGATTTGTCCAACCTCTCCTTGAATATCTCCAGAGATGGTGCCTCAACCACCTCCCTGGGGAGCTTATTCCACTGATCCACCACCCTCAAGGTAAAGTACTTCTTCCTGTTATCCAGTCTAAATCTACTCTTCTCTAATTTAAACCCATTAACCCTTGTCCTTTCACTACAGGCCCTTGTAAACAGCCCCTCTCCAGCCTTCCCATAGGCCCCCTTCAGGTACTGGAAGGTGGCTATAAGATCTCCCCGGAGCCTTCTCTTCTCTAGGCTGAACAACCACAATTTAGAGATTATATGCTGAAATCTTTGAGTGGAATATTTTAATTACATTAAAAAAATATTTTTTCTCTTCCAGAAGTTAAAGAAGAAAATTCTTAACAAGCCTCCAAAGTCACCAAGTAAGTGTTCTGAAATTTTTTTCTTCTTGTCACGGTTTAGGGTCAGGGCAACCCCCATACTGATAACAGACGCTATATTTTAACCCCCCTCCCTCCCCAAAGGGGAGAGAAAAA
>JANHGL010020377.1:0-34944 GCA_024611195.1 Ceyx melanurus
CCTTCCTTCCTTCCTTCCTTCCTTCCTTCCTTCCTTCCTTCCTTCCTTCCTTCCTTCCTTCCTTCCTTCCCTTTTTCAAAATGTAAGCAGTGCTAAATGGCAGGTGTAACAACTGCTACAGATCTGGTGCTTTTCCTATTACAGTGCAGTGTGCTTAGCAACAACTGAATACTCTGGATATAGGTCTGGGAGATGGGACTCATTTGACTCTTTGCTTCTGTATCAAATTGTTATAGTCTTAAAAGTCACTCAGAGCCTTGACCTTACTTCTGCTCTGACCAACAGCACAGCCTCACAGAGGTGTAAAATACAGATATTTATTATTTTCCCTATGTAATAGCGAAATAAAAAATATACTATCACAAGTGTCTCAGTTCTGAATACTGGAAAGAGCATTGGAGCTACGTAATCTGGGTTAGGTTAAATCCTCTTCTTTAGTAAGGAAATCTCTAGCTGATTTTGTAGGGACATCAACTCAAGAGCCTCTGCAAACTGGTTACTACTTCACAGTGATGGAGATTGGTGCCTAAAGTTGAGAAAGAAAAAAAATCTCATCTGTTTATGTTGTGAGACTTATCATGTGCAAAGATAGGTGGAAAATGAAGTTCTCTTCAGAGATGTTGCAGGCAAGCAGAGAAGACACCACTGCTGTTATTTCCCCTGTAGAAGTATCCATGATGCTCAGAAGCCTTGTAGATGGAGGACTGGGTAAAGACACCCAGAGTGACTTTTGTTTTATTTTGTGCCATTTTCTTGGTAAAAGGGGGATTTGGCTGTGATAACCAAACACTAATATAGTAGCTATCAGTGATATCACCTAATAATTTTGTACTTGGTCAAAGTTTGATACTTTAAAGGAAGAGGAATAAAGAAAAAACAACAAAAAGAATTTTCTCAAAACAATTTTGGACATTGGATCTTTGATGGCTTGAGAAATGTCTGCAAGACATGTTGTCTGTTAAGAAGCAGCTCATCAGATCTCAGTTCAGATTCTGACCTTTTTTTCCCTTACATCTCTTTAAGGGCATTGTTTAGGGCTTCTCCAGTAAAAAAAGACAATTTCTTTTTTAAGCTAAAAAGTTCTGGATGAAAGTCAAGCTGATAGGTCTCAGAATCATGTCATTAGAAAGCTTGTTACAGAATTTAACACTGATGTTAGCCTAAAATTACTTTCCCTCTTGTCACTAGAGAGTAAAAGATTAATCTCATGACAGGCTTAGAGATGAAGAAAATGTTAACTATGCCAGTTTTCCTACAGGGCTGACAGATAAACTTTGGTCAGGGCTATCATAAATACTCTGAAGTGAGGTTTGCTCACAGGCTACTGTATGGTATCTGCAAAGATATATAGAAAAACAAGGCAGTGATCCTGAGAGTTTTGTCTCATTTTCATGCTCTGATAGAACACTGACCTCCAGCTACTTCATTGGTTTTAATTAGATTTTACAGGTAACAGCTAAGCAATCACATGAGTGCTGCATACCTGAGTTGGAGCCCAGATTCATCAGTGTCTATGTGCAGAATATTGTCCCTGAGGCAGTAAAGTTAGTCTGGAATGGGAAACATACAGAGAAAATAGAAGCTCTCTTCTGCCATGCCTTTCACCTGTCACTCATAGGAAGATACCAAACTTCCCTCATCTTCAAGTCATTACAGTGAATCTTCTGCCACTTCCTTGGCAGGCTCTTCCAGTCCTTTCAGAAACAAAATAATCAGTAAAGCAGCTGCTGCTGAAGGTTCTCTCTCTGGCAGAACCAGTGATGGTTTGAAGATTCATTCCCTCAGCTGATTGATCTGAAATTTAGTATTTCCTTTTTCTTCTTCCCACAATGAACATCAAGGAAGCCAGGCTTTCCTTTCCTGCTGCTCTATTCCCTGCTTTGAGCTGAAGCATCATTTTTCTTGCCATAGGCAGAATGGGGCAGGACCATGCAGCCAGGTCAGCCCGTGGAGCTGACCCAGTGAAGGGATCAGCAGTTGTAGGAAGAAGAGAAACGATGTGTTTGTGAGTCTGTCATTCTCTTCCCCTTAACCTTGTCTTGACTGCACAAACACTTCTTCAGATTCTTCTCTGCCTATTTATTCTCTTTCAGTTTCCCCTGGTTTGGGAGCTCCAGCAGCATCACATACTGAGTGGCAGTCTAGCTGCTACAGTACCCCAGGATATGCAGGCACAGCTCAGGTGTGAGCATCCCACACAACCCAGACAGCCTTCCAGGCAGACTTTGTAAAGCTGTCACCACAGCAGCTGCTAATGGTTCTTACCTTCTTCTGTCTCCTTCTCCCCAAGAAACGGGCAGCTCTTACATGCAGGCTCATCACTATTGTATCTGGACACAGAAGAAATTGCCCTGAAATAGCACTGTATTAGCTAGAATAGTTGGATTTCTCCATTTCTTGACAGTGAAAAAACAAATCTTGGAATTGATTGGTAGAAACCAGTGTGTCCAACTTCACTATGTTCATATTTAGGAAGCAATTCAACTCATTCTAAAATAAACATCCCTTTTTTAACAGATGGATTTCACCCCAAGATAACTATAATGATAACCTAGAAAACTCAGGTAACAGCTACAGATCTGATGCCTAAACTTTGGTGAACTGCATATAACCCCTACTTTTTGTGTAATGTTTTCTTCCCTGGTCCAGAAACACTCTTCTAAAAAGGATTATTGTTGAGAAGGTGGCAGGAACTACACACTTTGTCTCTTTATCTCCAGTACTGGAGATTACTGTTTTTTACCCCCCACCAGCTGCAGTTTCAACATCACATATGTAGATTGACTCCTTATGCCTTGTTACACCATCATGAGATGCCCACGAGCCAGGGTGAGGTACTGTAGTGTGCACTGCAGAGGAATAACAGAGGAATGAACCCTTAAGGATGCTAAGGTGCAAGGACAAAAAGAAAGACCTTTCTTGGTGGAATTACCTTTGGTAAATAAATAATTTCTATTACTTGATGCACTTAACACCATTATTATCCAGACCCCTTTAGGTCAGTGTGCCCATATATGTATTTAAATCACACAAAATGAAATCAGTAGCAAAAATATCTGAGTATATAGCTTCCTGTAAAAGAGAACTACTCAGTAGTACAATATGTTTGCTTTTATGATCAGAAAGTTTGGTGAATAGGCTCAGAAAATCTTATCACACCTGACCTTTGGTTAATCTTTTTTAAATGCTAGTATTAATTCTAAATAAAATTATCTTTAATTCTTCAGCCTGCCATTCTTAAGAATGGTCATATCAAGGGACTTCTTTTGGATCAAATTCTGGAGGAAACTCTTAGCTCTTTTTCTTGTGCTTGACTCACAGTAAGTTTGAGTCACATTCTTTAGTGTCAGAGACATTTGCTCACCTTCACTTTGTATCACACAGGATGATATTACTTCTTTAATGAATTTGAACTTGTGGCATTCCCTGGTTGGTCATATTCCTTTCATGTACAAAGGCACACAAGCCTTCATGACACTGACTGCTCCCATTGCCTTTGCTTTCCACAGTGGATTTTCATTGAGAATATTTGTTTTCACTGTTTATTTTCCCAGTGACTCATACTTTAGATTATGCATAAAATATCTTCCCACACTGCATATATGGCCTGTCAAAAGCTATCATTTGCATCTCTACTTGAACATGCAGCATACCTTTTGATGGCCTTTAATTTTAAAGGTCTGTGTAAAGTTTTGTGACAACTGAAATATAAACATATGTTTAGTGTTGTTTTCTTGGTTGGTTAAGCCTTGCTTCCATCTCCTGATAGAGCCTTCAGCTGGTCTTGAGCCAGCAGCCCATCTCTGGGGGGGTAATAATAGACTGAAATAGAGTTAGTTCCCAGATAAATTAACTGCATTTTATGTTGAACAGCAAACCTACATCAGTTATTGATTATCATTGTCTAAATTCAAATGTATTTTGGAAAGGTCTGAAAGACTTCCCATTCCTTTGCAGGGTTAAAGTTCCCTCCATTGCTTACAATCTCTATTTCTGTTTCTATCAGAGACTCTCATGCTGAGATTCAAATAGGTTTAGCTTGACTATTGTAAATATTTCCTTTAAAAGATTACTTAGAAGGGAAAGTACTCATCATGGAAGGAAATATAGCCTTCATTTGAATGGCTACATAATTCTATGTTTGCCAAGTACACATAAATAAAAGCATATCTTGACAGCAAAGTTTTCTGTAGTTCTTCACCAAGAGTTGTTTATATTTTTGGTTATAGTCCTTGGCCTAAGAATCATACCTAGATGTCTTGCATTGTGGCAGAAAAAACCAAAATGCCCTAAGAAAAAACTTATTTTCATCCTTCTTTACATCAGTGATAACATCTTCCAAATCCTGGGCCAGCTGTGCAGCTGTATCCTCTTGTGGTGGGTACCAGGATGCTCAGCCCCACCTGCTTCTGAGATTTACTTTGTGTCTGTCACCCCCCCTGGCTTCCAGACCCATTGGCTTTTCCAGCCTTACAGCTACAGATATCCTGGGGACTGTGGCCTTTCCAAGTGCTGCACAGACACCCACCGAATACTGTCACTCCTATGTGAGCTAACCAAAGCATCAGAGGTTGTTTCTAGTCACACTGCTTCATAGGACTGAACACGTTCTACCAAGGAGAAAATAATGGGAGAAAGTTTCATTTAATTTTGCATCTCTTTTCATCATTCCTTCACAAAACACAATGGAGATTTAATGATTCTTTACGTGAAGAGACATGCAGGGTCCTGAATTACATCAGCAGGATAAGAAACAGATATGAAAAATAATTGTACTTCAATAGATGGCTTCTGATGTGCAATTATCAATATATATAATGTGCAATTTTTGTGCAAGGCCTGGTTATCTGACTCATCCTAGCTGTTTATGTGTGTCATGAATTTCCCAGGTGCCCATAACTACTATCACTCAAAGGGCAGGGAACAATAAAAATGTCTATTTAAGAGCATAGCCACTCCAGACACTAATGGGCCTATGAGAGCCTTTGGCAGGCACATCTATCCAGCACTGAGAGCACCAAAAACGAGCATGGACTACAAGGATGGATTTAGCTGCCAGCTACATTTTACAAGGCCATTCATTCTTGCAAACACCTAAGACTTGTAACATGGTTTCCAGCTGTGCAAGGTAATTAATTATAATAGAACACACATAATAATCTGTCAGTCCTCACTCACAGTAATTTTCACTTCCTAAAACCTGTGTGCACCCAGTTTGTGTGGTTACTGCAAATGATGCTTAATATCCAACAGTGAGATTTAGATGAACAAACAAAATAAACAACCACACAGTTTAATTGAAGGAGTGGTAGGTGCTGATGTGTCATGCAGAGTAAGAATTTCAGCACAGCCCATGGTCAGCATGCTAGTGCACAGTGGCTCTGCACAGACTGTTCTGCAGCCAGGAACAATACAAGGGAGCCCAGCCAGGCAGGGAGTGCCTCACGGTATTGCAGTGAGCAATAACAAAGCTGTTCAGACCCTAGGTGCTTCAAGAAAACTTCTTCCCTGAGCCCTAGGGCATTGCTGAGTAGTTTTAGAGGTCCCTCTAGTAACTGGTGCTGGCACAAGACAAGTCTTCACTGCAAGGGAAGGAAAAACTCATTCTCAGGGGCAGACAGTCCTCAGAAAGATGAAGAGCCACAACTGCCGGCTTTTGGTAATTACCGACCCAGTGTCTTCTAACAGCAGCAGGATCAAGAAATCCACAACTCACCGAGTGCTGGAGAGGGGAAGGAGAAACAACAAAGCGCTCATCCCCCTTCAAACCCGCAGGAAATGTTTGAGAAAGTGAACGTGATACAAAAGACAACTTAAGGCAAAGGAAAGACAACTAAAGGCAAGATTTATGACTGCTCTGAGAGAGGTCAGACAGTTACAAGCCTCAGGCATTATGGTTCTATGTAAAGAATATGGATCTGTCTGAGGAATATCATGAAAATACAATAAAACAAAGAAAAAGAAGCAATCACCAAACTGATCATCAAACATTACAGTCCAGATCTGTGCTCACTTCACCACGGCTGAGCAATTCAGCATCTCACAGCAGGCTTTATTGCCATGTTTCCTCCATAAAGGAGCTGAAGCAAATCTCCTGATTTCTGCAGTGTATTTTTGCTCTGTTTTGTTTTAACAAACAGAAGATGATTATATGTTTCACAGACCATCCCTTTCTGATGAGGTCCCTACTGCTTCAGCTCTTGCTTTCACACTGATACTTCATACAACAGTTTCTAGAAGTCCTGCTGTGAATCTGCAAGACCTTCTCCTTGGGCTCTTCCCTGTGTAATTTTTGATATTATATGTTTAGAAAAACTGAACTCAAATGCCTCTTCCCTCAGATAGTGGTGTATCTCCCTTAGATGCACACATGCAGTTACAGAAAATGTAGTTGTTAGGGGTTGCACCTAGCTTTGGAGTTCAATGGAACTGAAAAAACAGTCTGTCTGTAAAGAAAATGTAGGCAAAGTAAAAAGCATTGTTCAGAATGGCAGAGTGTTTAGGAGTTTATCCAGGAAGACAACAAGGTCACATCTGTGAAATAATCTGTAGGATAATGACAGTATACTAGTTGTCAGCCAAACTTTTTGGAAAAGTTGTAGTTAAAACTCAGGCTTACTGCTGGCATTCCTCTTTAAGCAGGTCTTTACTGATACTTTCTGAATACATGTAGTAACTTCTGCTATATGCTCATGTCTTCACTGCAGTTTTCCTGAGGCAACTTCATGATGTGTCATCAGGAGCTTACCTGTCTTCACTTCACAGTCTTGACATGGTTTCAGATTTAATTTGGAAGTCCTTTTTGTCAAGAACCTTATGGAATGACTGTATCTGTCCTTAGGACTGATTTTCAGTTCTGTAACAGACAATGAATCACCTTCATCAACCATAACTTCTGGTGGTACATGATGTTTCAGTATGCAGAGGGATGGAGAGCACAGTTCCCATGACACAGAGTATTTTGTTTCTTACTGGTGTACTTCCAGTTCTCTTAATTTTGGCATCACAAGTGAATGTGATCCATAGATTTGCCACCACTTTCTTCTTTTTTAATGAGACTCATACGCAGCTGAGTAGACTCATTTGCAGATTTAAGGAATTTTCACTTTCTTGCTCTGCATTTGACTTCTGGTTGGGATGTGAATATCAGTTACTTATTCCATAGTTTCATGGAATGAATGGTTATTACAATCAGCAGGCTCACTTTGCCCTTGTATTTTTTAAATGCCAGAAAGACTGTGCTGTTGCACATGTCCTTTACTCTTAATGCTATACCTTGTATCCTATGTGCATATTCCCCTTTCTTTTTGCTCATCTAACATTAAAATATGGATATATTTGTCCCTTAAAAAAAAAATAATATTACTAGTACTTATCACATTAATTATCCCTTTGTCTTTTGTTCACATATCAAGCTCCTCTCCTAAATTCATGACAAGGTATAAGGAAAATGTGGATGCCAGAGTGTAGCACTGACAAGACAGCACATGTTTCAGTGTACACATGGCACTGCCCTGCTCACCTCTTTTCTTGGATTCCCTTCTCTTGCTTCTTAACTGAGGATAAATCCTTTTCTATATCTTCAGGGTAAGTGGTGTCTTCTAGTGCTACTCAGCACATTAATCCTGGGTTTTAGGATCCTGACACTGGACTAACCAAGGATTATTGCTTTTCCTCTGATACAAGAAAAAATGTCATTCAGTGAAGAAAACAGGGATATACTCTTAAGTTTCTCAGGCATAGTGTCAGAGTGATGACCACTGGATGGGAGCTTGCAGAGCTGATTCATTCCCAGCTGCAATTCCACAGCAGATGAGACTCAGCCTGGAGCTCTGTTCCTTATTTACAGCACGTCCACTGCCTCCAGGGGAACTACACACGCTCTGCAGGCCTTTCAGCATTGCCACCGTGCAAAACCAAACCTGGATGAGTGTTCCTGCTGCACAGAAACATTTTATTTACTTGAGGCCAGACTCAGTGCACTTCTGCTAATGTGCTAAATAAGTCAGTGGTGACTGTTTCTGTGCTTGCTAGAAACGGCAGCTTCCTAGGCACATTACTGTGGACAACAGTAGCAGTTTTAGTGCCTGTGGAAACATTTCTGCATTAGCCAAGACTGTAGTAGAGAAAGGTGGCTGGCACAAGGGGTCTGTGCCCATAAGATCACTGCAGGAGTCCTCTGCTCTGCTCTGTGGATATTCCAATTTATTTTCTAACCCTTCAGAGTAGGTAGCCATCAAAGACTCAGTATAACAAACATGAAAAAAAAAATTAGTGTATTTATATTCTCATTAACAGTAAAAAAAAAAAAGGGGGGGGGGAATCACTCCATTGTGCTGGCTTTTTCCTTACTTTTCCCATATCATGCCAGATTTCTTTTCACCCTATGGAAGTCAATTTGAGCCATCATTATCAAGGTAGGATAGTGTAAGATGGTCAGTTCAATTTTAGGCACTACAGTTGATCCTTGATGCTAGGTTAATCATTTGCAGAATTTGACTGTCCCAATATAGCCATCTTTCCACATCATGTCAGAAGGTGATGGGACACTTCGGAGTGTCTAGAAATGAATCGAGTACTGGTGTCTGGAAGGAAGATGTCTTTTTATTCACCAACAATTCAGGTGCTAGTACTCAAAAATGCTTAAAAATCTGACCTTTTCTTGGCTGTGGCAGCAGACTTTCCAGATACCTGAATTACTGCACAGCTTTGTAAAATGATGTAGTTCTGCTTTGTAGCTCAAGTCGCACATTTATATAAAAATGCAGCCTCATTTATACTTTAAACCCCAATACTGAGCCAGACAGTGTTGATACTTTATCTTCAATGATAGAGAAGAGCACTTCCCTCTGTTTCAGCATCAATTCAGTGTGCTCAGCACCTGGAGATGTGGTGTGCTTCTCTTAAAAAAGCTTTTCATGAAGCACAGTAAAATGGAGGGAAGGAATTTGCTGGGTGTTATTATTGGCCTGGGTTGTACTTCTGTGAATCATGAAGGAAAACAGAAACCTGGCTGGCTGAGCATTGCCTTTGAATGTCAGGACAGTGTGAGTGCACACGTGTGTGTGTGGACATGGACCAAGAATGAAACTTTAATTTGCTGAGGTTTTCTTCACACCATGTATTTTGGGTGAGGTAATTTATAATATGCCCAACCCATGGCCAGTTTTCAGGAATGATTCCAGAACAAGATGGGCATTTAATTGTTTTGGGTTCCCTGAAGTATTTTTCTGGGTTTTCCTATTTGCCCAAGTCACACATAAAATTAGCTAGACATTTTATGTTGGGAACTGTAATCTCTGGAATATCTTCTTGGGATTTTAGAGCACTGCAGACTCTGCATTCCCCACGAGCTGCCATTACTGGCTGGTTAGACTGTCAGACCAGTAGCTGGCCTTTCAGCACAATTTTTCATGGAGGAAAAAAACCCCTTCATTATTTTGTGCCAAAGAAAAATCTTTTCCTTAAGGCTGAGTATTTAATATTGCTGTTGGAAACATATCACTTTTGTCCTCAATCTGATCCTTTAGCATCTTGAAACCCTTCTGGGGATCTATCACAGATCAAGAGTTAATAGTCAGGTAGGTATTTTATGATGGAGTTGTGTGACTGCTTCTGTGTACCATCAAATAAATTTTTGCTTTAACTATGCGGGGAAATCGTAACAATTTAGTTTGAAAGGGACATCCTGAGGTCAACTAGTCCAACCTGCCAACTCAGGCACTATCAACCAGAGCAAGTTGACCAGGACCATGATCAGATGGGTTTTGATATGGGGTTTCTTCAGTGAAGGCACCACACAAATGTAGAATTAAATTAGAAGCAGCAAGTCAGACCAGAATCTTACTCCTTCCTCTTGTCAGACCTTCTGCACTACTACACAAAAGAGAAAAAGAGATTTCCTCTGTGGATTCATTTATATTAAGTAATTTTCTTTGTTCTCTGACTTACATACTGCTGTTTATGAAAGTTATCTGTTTCAGTTGTGAAAGAAGTTGTTTTCTGTGTATAAATCTGTATGGATGTTTACACTTGTAAAGTGTTTCAGAATCCTTTGGGATGAAAGGTGCTATATAAATGTAAAATACTATGTTATTATTTATTATTTCTTTACACTTGGTAAGTGCTCCCAAGATGTTCTGTTTGTTGTAGATGTGACCTGGCATTGCAAAAAAGATTTATTTCAGAAGAAATTAGATTAACACACATCCTCCAGTTTTCTGCTCACACAGTATTTTCCATTAGGTGTATCTAACTCTTTTCTTTCCCATCCTTATTTTGTGAGCTGCGTGGAACTAACATTCTCAGAGAAATCAATTAGTCTTCCATGTTTTCCTTCAGATTTGCTCAGTGTCATGCTGAAAAAAATGGTATGGTGCGTAATTCCAGATATTAGACTTTTGCTGCATTTTGCTTGGGGATCCACACTGATGCACTCGTTTTTTTGTAAAGAGGAGGAATAAAGGGAGCAATAGACATTTTAATCTTTGAAGGAGAAAACACATCGAGTTGTCTTCTGGATTTGTTGTCCTTGGTGCATATTAAGTCTCACAGAATCACAAAATGTTAGGAGTTGAAAGGGCCCTTTAAAGATAATCTATTCCAACACCCCTGACGGAGCAGGATCTCCTAGATCAGGTCACATGGGAACATGTGAGTTAATTTTCTGTGAAAACAGAGAAAGATCTTCCACTTGCTCAACCTTGCCTATCATCTGAATAAAGCAGTCAATGGGATAAATTACCAACATACCCTCTAACTTTTTTTTTTTTTTTTTTTCTCCATAAGATTTGCCTCTGTTTTAGGTCCTTTTTTGGTGTGTGTTTCATACATTATTTTTAGAATATTTTGTGAACCACTGTTTATCTACCCACCAGGGCCTGTCTGCCACCCCTTGCAGCAGATATAGAATGGTTGTTAGCCCACAGGATTCAGCGGTTAGATACTGCCAGGGTTTGCTTGGGCAATGAAATATTGCACTAGAATCTGTAGAAGGCAATGAGGTATTTGACTTTCTCATTCCAATTCACGGGCAGTAAAGAGAAACATTAAGAACACCAAGGCATTTTAAGATATGGTCATAAACCAGTCGCAAGGGTAGATTGCAGTCTTTTTGGTTGAAAACTACAATTTAATAATTCCAGGAACTGCAGACAAAAAAACATGTAATTTTTTTTCCTTCTTACAAAACTCCATTTTCTTTGAGATCATTCTCCTGCAATTTTTCAAAGAAATCAGAGAAGGTAGAAAATTGATTCTCTTCCAGGCAGTTAGAGATGTTCATATTTTGCAATAATATAAATACCAGGATAGAACCAGTTTTATATTTTGTGGACTGGTGACATTTAAAAAAATCCCAACAACAATGCAAGAAGGGACTGAAGGTGAAATGTTCCTATTTCATAGTGTATACATGGGGGCTGTGGTAGGCTTTGTATTGTCTTTTCAAGCACTATTGTTATTCCAGTTTGGAACTGAATCATATAGTTTGGGAAGAAATTGGTTGACAAGAGATGCTCTCCATATGGCTATGAGACCTACTGACATAGAAAAAAAAAAAAAGAATCTATATTAGAAAAAATAAATCTTTGCAGGAAAGAATATTCTGTGCAGAGCTTGTAACATGTCTTGTAAAACTTCCAAAATACCTTTTTTTCCCTAGATTCCTTTTATGATGCTGCAGTTTGTGGAACTTAAGAGAAGTTTTGTGCAGTAGCTTCTCCATCAGAAAAGGTTGGTTTGCCAAATTCAAAACATTCCCTGCTAGATTGTTGTTTTACAAAAATTGATTTCATAAATAATTCAGAGGAGTCATTCAGACACTGCAAGACTGTAGCTTTAGAAAGAAACACTACATTGCTATTTTTTAAATGTGATTTGCACATTATTAGTATTATTGTGCAAGTATAAAAAGATTTTAGATCTTGTTTAGACAGTTCAAATTTCCAATAAAATAGGAAATATCATTCATATACAGATCAGGAGCATCCTGTTTTTTCTGTAAGACATTTCTTTAAGGAGAAGGAACATTTTTATCCACCAGACAGGACATTTAATTTGACAATATTAAATATACCAAACTTATATAAAAATCTGATGTAAAATTATCACTTTTTAACACCGTATTTGGATCATGCAGCAGTATTATCCATCTGTTGGGGAGCCCTCTGAAATATTTAAGTAGAAGTCTTCCCATCAGATGAAGGCCATTAATAGCAAATTATCTCAGTCTCAGTCTGAATATAGTCTTCAGGAGTATTTAAGTACCAAAATATAATTTTCAGTAGATGAGCAACTACACAGATAAAATTTCATGAATCTGCACTTTCCAGACAAAGAAGTTGCCTTTATTTCCTCCTGTGAAGGACATCCTAGGACAGGTACTCATCTGAGGTGTTACCATTTCCATAGTCATATTTTGTGGCATATTGCACAGGTGTCATTATTAAGGCAGGAGATTCTGCATCTGTGATTTACACACATATCTGATGGCTGTGGTTCTGCTGAAAAAATTTACGTGTGAGAACGAGGCCTCAGCATTGGAAAATGGATTGTGGTGTGTGTGTGTGTGTGGGGGGGGGTGGGTTGTAGCAAGTCCTATATATATATAGTTCCTTTGAGGGTCTTTAGAGATCAGAAAATGCCTGTATACTCTTATAGCTCATTATCAGATGGAATCCAGTGGAGTTGGTCTACGTGAACTGAAGGGATAAAAAAAAACAAATGTGCAGCCAGAATAAGGTAATTGTAAGGGGAGAATGTGGTCCTTATAGATAAGGGAAAAAGGAAAATGCTAAGTGCCATCCAGGAAAGGTCTTCCCCAGGAGCTGTGAACTACAGTGTCACTACAGCAACAGTCTGGAGTAGGCAACTTGAGAGCTCTCTGAAGGACTTTTTGGAAGTCCTGTAAATCTCAAAGCACAGGAGTTAGCAAGAATAGGGGTCAAGTGCTGTGTTCCCAACTCTTTCTACAAACACTGCTCAGGGCGTACCCTTTATGTCATACACACGATGAAAAATAAGTACATGTGTCCATGCCTCCTTTATGGTCTAAGAAAGAACATGAAAGTTATGGTGGAGAATGTATGATGAGATTGAAAGAGTACTGAATGCTGGACGTTTACTAAAATGATAGTTTTTGAAATGTGGGTTTTTTTGTCATTCTCTTCACACTCACTGGCATAGGCTCCAAAACTTTGAACAGAGGCATAATTATTTCAGAGCTAGAGCTGTTTGTGAATACTGGGGGGAATCCATTTATTTTTGGCTAAACTTACCTAAAAAGTATCTGAGCGCTCTGTAGTGCCAGATTAGTCTGTCATAGTCCAATGTGAGCTTGTGTTCAAGGGGAATCCTCCAACACTGGATGTAAACAACATCTGTCACTTTGCTATGACTGCAACACAAAAAATCAATCTGGGTACTCTGTAGCTGCTTGAGGCCACAGCTCTCCTGATTGCCAGCCAATGAACTAGTTAAGGCTTATTAATGTATTTATATTGGTTGTTAATGTCCTTCTGATTTGCCCTCTATGCAAATTAGTCCGTTAAGTCAAAAAAGACCTGTTAAGTCTGATATCTTTGAGGAAAGGTTGCAGCAAAAACACAATCTGTCCTGTGAAAAACTTGAAAAATGTGGTCATGTGGATTTGCCTTTTTAAGGTATAATGTGTACTAAATAATCTTGAGTCTTGTGAGTGAAAAGTAGTCTGTCATTCTCCATCAACTTCATGCTTTATAAAAAAGGTTGAGAAAAAGAAAAGCAAAAATGCATAGGCTTTTTATCTTGATTTAAAAAAACCCTCTCAGACTGAAACTCCATCCCAAACCATCTTCTTATTCTGCTTTTAAAATTTCATATTCTCTTTCATAGTGGAAAAGAATTTTATTGCAATTTGTAAGGAAATTCTCTTTAAAAGGAAAGGGACACATAGTCATCTATTAGGAATCACAGCTGAACGGATAATTACATATTCTTCTCCTAAGAGCTTGGCTGCAGAAACTTTTAAAGGGAAGTATAATTTTAAACACAGTTTTATTCTGACTTTTATACTATAGGCTTAAGGAATTTCAATTAAATACTATGATGGAGGATAGCTGGAGAAATTGCCTTAAAATCTAAATGGCTCATTTATTAAAAATACACTGTTGATGCTGCCAGCAAAAGAGGGCTCCAGTTCTTGGCGCAGTGCGGAGCTGAACTTGCACTAAGTAGCTCCATAACTTTCACTTAAGAACTGTGAAAACCCACAAAAGAACTTGATGGCAAAGCTGGATACAAATATCAGTGCAGAGGAGCAGCCTGGTGCACTGAAGGGCTACAAAATTATTCTAAACTGGAAAATCAGATCTTTTGGATTTGTTTTAGTCATGTTTCTCCATTTGTTACTTGTATGACAATGTCTGTCCCTGGGTTGTCTCTGAGCAGTGGTAACGTTCTGAAAGCTGTTCCAGCTTCTGACTGTGGCACTTAGGCCCTTTCTGTAAGTGATCAAGAAGTCCCTGCTATGTCTGCAGCATTTTCTCTTGCATACGTGGATTGGATTATTCGCTCTACATGATGATGCCCCAAAGTGTCATTTTCTCTGGGTCTCGGTGAGACGATAATTTGTCTTCCTGTTGTATTAAGATCTCAGCCTAGAGGACCATTAATTTTTTGAAGCTGAATGCTGCCTCACTTTTTTTTTTGTCATTTGATATTACTCTTAGGATCTGCTTAGTCTCTCCACTGTCAGCTTCAATGTGATCAATTTTGTTCTGGTTATGAAAACCCAAATTAGAAATCTCAGTGCTCTCTGAGTGTGAAACTCTAGTAGAGAAACATGCTAATGGCACAACTGAAAAGCAGAACTTATCAGTTGAATAACCATTTCATTTGTTTCACTTGCTTGCATGAATGTGATAATGCTGAAAAAAGTGCACTATAATAATTGATTTTTTAGTATTTGTTTTCATGACAGTTTCACAAAGTAGGAACATGGCAGATTTATTAGTGAAGACTTGAAACTTTGTGGAGCTGGTATGTGATGGCTGTTTGCCTTTTGTCTAAAAAATCTTCTTGCCACCTTTTCTGTGAAATCACATCTTAGCATCAATCTGACACAAAATTTGAGATGTTCACTCCCATTTGGAATGCTCTGATTCCCAAACTGCAGGAGTAGATGCAGTCAGCATGGATTTGGGGCACCACAGAGTTCCTGAATCAGGCACAGAAGAGAAGCCAGAAAGGCAGGGCAGTGAGGCCACTGACTGGTAGAGCTGAGGTCTCAGGCAAAGAAACAAAGGTGATGAAATCTCTTGGGGTTTTGACTGCTGTTTTTCTGGAACTCACCTATCAAGGTTGTGGTGCAAGAAAACCTGATCCATTTCCCTATCACACTTTCCTTAGTATGTATTAATGATTATATAGATCATGGATTTAATGAAGTGTTTGGAGTTCAACATTATATTGCTGATACTGGATGATTGAGGAAGGACAGAAAATCTGTTTCCTGCATTTTACATTTTTTATTCTTTTTAATGGAAATCTTTTTATAATCATGTTTATAATCTTATTTGGTCTCCCAGGAGTATCACAAAGACTAGATTAGGAGAGGATGAAAATGATTTCTTATACTTCCCTGTGCTCAGATTTATATCTAATGTCTCAAGACTGAAAGTGGCTGGAGCCTTCATTGTTAGCAGGGGACACAGATGATCTAGGGTAGCCTCTGGCATTGGTAGACCTAGTTTCCTTCCCAAATTGCTCACAGTTTAAAAAGATTAGAAAAAGAAGCACTGTTATTCTAACACAGGCTGCTGAGGCACATTGCAATTATATAATTTACCAAAGTAGATCTATGGTACAGGTAGGAATGTTAAAAATCCCAGTCACAAGACACATTTCATTAATAGATTAATTACACAGATGTGTAAATAGACACAAAAATCCCTTCATTGGTTCATTAGTTCACTTGGGACTTTCTGAATGTTGAGAGTCTTTATTGCAAGATCTACTGAAATGCAATTGTCTGTTTAAGAAGGAAACCTGGGCCCCAGGAATCCCCTGATTTTGATCCTCAAGCTCTGACTTCCAACTCCTACTTGTTTCTTTTCTTCTTCCAGATCCTCACTTAAACTTTGTATTTGCTCACATCAGTTCTGGGGATGGGAGGAAGGGGAAATGTCATAGATGTTGCTCATGCTAATATGTTTTCTGTCATATGTTGAAGAAAAATCTCCTATGCAATGTTCTCTATGGAGCAACCTTCTTGAATATTTTGCAGTGGATTTTTAAAATACAACTATGGTGCTGCAGTCAGGCTAATCCTGCCAGCAAGTCCGGGGATATAGGCAATATCTTCCTACATGAATAAATTTACAATCTTTAAAGTTATACTCTATCTAGTGACACATCTCAATGCTGAGACCTCAGAAATCTTTATTGTACGTGCATGACTAGTGACCTGTGATGCAAAGGTGGATGACAGAGATTCTGTTTATTAGACTGTTAAACTTTTTCCTTGATTTTCTCTCCAGTGAACACGAAGTCAGAATTTGAAAACATTTTGTACTGATTCCAAACTAAATCTCTTTTCAAGCACAATGTGGTTGAAATGCTTGTCCAGTCACAGCATTTGTGGAGCACATCAGTATCTGTGCTAGATTAGTGTGGAAATTTTTCCAAAACTGGCAGTCTTTGTAAAAATCCTTTCAAGATATACCTCTCATCAGCCTCTTCCTAACAAATGCAGAATAAATCCTGAGCATCTGTCAGCTTTACCTGTATCCCTGAGTGAAACATGACATTAATATGTGTCTCTTGATAAGCAACCAAATCCAACCCCTTTTGCAGTCAGTGTTAAACACAAAAGCCTCATCCATAGTCCATTCCAGTCAAAGGAAGGAGAATAACAAAAAACGTGGGAATGGGAAGGTAGCTTGAGTTATATATCATCACTCCATGAATAATATTAAACATATTTTATATATCTGACAGTTTCTGTGCAATTCTTCATTGTTGTGGCTGTTACACTAGTAATGGCTCTAATGCTTTCCCATTTTTATGTGTATCTGGTCACATACTCCCATTTGACATCTTAAATATGGGTAGATAACAAGTTAATTTTTTGGCTGCTTCAGGTCCTGTTCAGCTGCTCTAATTTTGCTCTTTCACCATTTTCCTAGTATGTATTGAGCCTTGGCCAGCAACTGTTGTCTGAAGAAGACAGGAGGTAATAAGCTAAAGTTTGGAGTGATCAATAGTATCTTCTTTTCCTAATATCCAGTCCTTTTTGCTTTCTAGAATCCAGTCTCTAAACCTAAACCACCTCCTGTTACATGCCAGTCTGTCCTGAAATTGCTACAAGTCATCCCAACCTGTACCATGGACCCTAGCTCCTCATCATTTTCAGTAGAACTTAGATCCATGGTTAGAAATAAAAAAAAAGTGACAAGCCTTTAAGGATATAGTGAATGTTGATTCATAAGAAAATATTTTTAGTTTTTTACTTCCTGGGGTCCACAAATTATGTTCAAAAGGAGAGGTTTCTGTTTTGCATTAGGTTACAGCTTCTGAAAAAAAAAAAGAGACAAAAAGATTTAAATAGTAGAGTACCCAGGAAAGGAAAATGAGCACTGAGCATTTTTTTTTTTTTTTTTTTTTAATGAAGGCTGTTACTTCTTGAAGAGAGCTAGGGAGAAGAGCTGAGGATCTGAGGCATTCTGTAAACAGCAAGAATTAAATTTATGGATGGCAATGAATTGAGGGGAAGGGTCTGGAGGAGGGTACTCCAGAATGGTCAGTATTTATAACTACACAGCATGACTAATTGAGTTCTGGAGGCAACTGGAGTTAATTGCCTATTTTTCTTTCATAGTCTCTGGTGGCCCATGGTGCTTCACAACTCGTAGATTTAAGGTTAAGAGAAGGAAGGGACAAATATGTAATTATGTTTTGTGCAGCATGAAAAATAGACCTATTGCTGAGATTGACTGTTGTGATGGGATCATCTAAGGTTTTATTGAAACTTTCCAACCAGAGAGGACAGCAACAGCTGTAAGACAAGAGTGGAAGAAAGGCCTGAGCCTATTGGTGTATAAAAGTAGACCCACACAATAAAATGAGAGATGGCATAGGCTAATGGTCAAGCATTCCTATTCCCTTCAGGAACAGGTTTTTAGTGCAGTTTGGAGATCACCAACGGATGAAAGTTGAGTTAAAGTCAGGTCTGGGAAAGTAAAAAGTTGGAGCTTCTCTATGGTAGAGGGGTGTGTGTGGTGCAGTTCAGCCACATGGACTGGAAAGAGCAGTGCCGTTGATACTCCTTTATTTTGTTTGATTGCTCCAAGGTGACAGTGCAACTTTTTAAATGCCACAGTTTAGGGATTAATAAGGGTTAATGTTCCCCTAGGAAGGATTAGGGTTGGATTGGAGGAAATGCCAGTAATCTTTTATGGTAATATTGAGTATTACCCAGGAGTTAAGATGGATGTAGGGGTTAATGAGAACATGGGATGGGGAATATCTGGTTTTTGAGACAGCTTCAGGAATTAATGAATTTTTTTTTTCAAGAGAGTTTTTCAAATAAGAAGAGGAATAAGATAAATGATATAATATGGTTATATCATATAAAAAAAGTAATATTCATGCTTCTGCCTTTTTGAGATAATGGCTTATCTTTGGTTACTTTTAGCTGTGACAGAAGTACAGTAGGGTTAGGGTAAGAGTTATGGGAATGAGGGAGATAAATGCTATAATTATGGTTGTATATTGCAGATAGTGCTTTCTTAAGAACTATTTCTTTATAATTACGTTTTTCAGAATAGCTATAGCAAGGTTTGTCTTAATTTAAAAAAAAAAAAGTGAAGGTAGATTACTATTGTACTTACTTCAGACACTCAAAATAAATTAATTTCAAATTGCTTACCCAAGGGATCACAGTTATCATTTAAATTCTTATCAATGACTAAGGAATATGAAAATCTAGAACTTGGTATTAGGTATCAGAAAATGAGGAAGAGATACAGTTTTTGTGGTACTATTTCTAGACTACAGAAATAAGTATATGAGTCAAGTAGCTCACTATTGTAGGCTACTAATGTAAAATGTGGGCTTGAATTGTAGGTGGAAAGTGACTTTTCTCTGCCCTAAATTACCATTTCTGGGACTGTTTTCTGTCCGGTTACCAGTTCTGGGACTTCTGTGAGCAGAGCTTGTGCTACAATTTTTCTAAGTTCGACACTTCCAGGGATGGGCTATTTACAGCTTTCCTGGGAAACCTGTTCCAGTGCCTCACCACTCTCAGAGTGAAGAATTTCTTCCTTGTATCTAATCTACATCTCCTCTCAGTTTAAAGCCAATATCCCTCATCCTATCACTTCATGCCCTTGGAAAAAGTCCCTCCTTTCTTTCCTGTAGCCCTCTCCAGCTACTGGAAGGCTGCTACAAGATCTCCATGGTGCCTTCTCTTTTCCAGGCTAAACAGCCTCAACTTTCTTGGAATCTTTGGGAATTTTTAACATGGAATTAATTAGAGAAAGAGCTGACCCTTAGTTAAAGAGTGCTCTTTCAGGACTAGGCAGCTCAGGAGCTGCTGGGATTTTTAAGGTTGCAATTGACAGCTGTGATCTTACTGTCATTTCTTAATAAAATACAAGTGATTGTAACTCCTTTACTATCCTCATGGCCTGAAGTACAAGCAAAAATACATGAATATTTTTATCTGTATTTTTTTTATCCTGGACTGGAGAGTGTTGGATAGCTTCAGAAGGATGGAATAAAATATTTAGTGTTCTGATGTTATTCAGCATTTGCTTGAACCTCTTGATATAGAAATAAGAGATTCAGGTAAACAAGAACTCTCCAAAAGGTTAAGGCAGTAAAACACATCCAGCAAAATATGCACATATTTAAGGTTATTTTCAGAGATATTTTTTTCTTTTAGGTGTCACCATGCTAGATTGTATGTATCTGTGGAGAATTACAAGATGTGTTGTGATTCTCCCATGTGATGCCTATTTCTACATCCCTCTGGCAGACCAGGAATAAAAGAAATAGGCAGAACCCTTTTACTTTCTGCTTTTCATTCTGGCCACAGAGAAGAAAACTGAAATAGTTTAACAGAAGAGAAAAAGATTTTAATTTTCTACTGACCTATTGTGTATCTGTTTTAAATACTTGCCAATAGGGAAATCACTGAAATGAAACATTTGAAAAGCAGTTGCTTGTGTATTATCCCTCCTTATCAAAATGTTAATTTGCTGTCCGAAACACATAATTGCATTTTAATCTTTCATACAGTTAATGCATCAAAAATTTTAATACCAGGTGGTGGTCAAAATTAATATCAGGTTATTAAAGGATTAATCACTAACTCAAGAAAGCATTTTTTCAGAATTCAGATACAGATAAATAAATGCACATCATGTTATCCTTACTTTAATAGACCACTGAAGTCCAGTTTTGGAGTGATATACTATTTTATATAAACAGTACTATAGCTCTGTCTGGCAAGTGTTCACCACCATTATTATGGTCTACTGTTAACAAATCTCTTCTGGACATACATTTGACATGGGTACACTGAGGGGATAAGAAAATTTGAGGGCTGTAAAGAAGTGAATCAATATGAGCTTGTATTATGCAAACTTATGACGTGTGAGCTTTCAGGTATGTGACAATAAGATATTTATGTAATGTTTTAGCATGATACAGGCCATAACTTCCATGACAATTGCAAGTCACTGAAATCCTTCTAAGGAGAGTGAATTATAGTCCTAATAGAGATGTAATTATTTACTGCTGGCACCATGTTGGGCTCTTTTGCTGGTGTTTTCTGTGTACACTGAAGACACTGGTAAAGATATCCTCCCTGGGTTTAGGATGAAGTGCATTGCTAGGAACAGTATAAAAACTTCTGCTGGCTAGCTAGCTTGATCTCTGAAGAAAGCAACACTGCACTTCACTGTACAGAAATCCCAAGCTAAGTTTAGAACAAACCAATTTTAGTTGTTTTTTGGGTTTTCGTTGTTGTTTTTTAAGATATTAATGTGTTTTGCCCAAATCCAGAAAAGTGAGAGATTTTCCTAGATTTCAGAATCTCTTATGTTCTTTTGTGTTTTCTATTGTTCCTAAAATGTAACTTTTGAAGTTATCCTGTATTTGAGCATGGCATTGGTGTAAATTACCTCCTGAGGTCTCTTGTGGGCAAGATGAGTAGCACTGTGTCTTAAAACAACCTAGAAATCTGCACAGGATACACAGGTAAGCCAAGAGTTGCTTTGGAAACATCATCTTTCTGTGGCAGTGCTCAAAGGCCATTGGTGTCCAAAATAGTTCTGGACAGCTCAGTGTAGATATTTGAACCATGCACTTAATGACTTGCATTCTACTTTAGTAATTATGTTTCTTTTTCTAGCCAAAGAACATTGTGCAAAGAAGCCTAAAAAGGGATTTTTTAACTTTCACTGCTGACCAGTTTTGGATCAACCCTTTCTTTTCCATTGTATAGAAATGTTGAACCTCTTCAGGTTTTCATGACCTTTCAGCTTTGGAGTGTCCAAGTTTACAGGAGAAAGAGATTATCCAATAAATTTCAAAATGCCTTGGTTTCCACAGGAGCTGAATTTCAACTCACTGTGAGCCAGACTCACTCTGTAAAGAGTATGATTCAGTATCTCTGGGCTTGAATAATTCTGCAGGTCACACAATAACAGCTGCTGTGGAAATCAACAGAATCAGGCTGTTTCAGAAGTCAGACAAGGTTAGTGAACATCCCTGCCATGCCTCAGCACATTCATCTTGGCTTCAGCCTGATTGGCCAAAAGAACACGGTGCTATGGAGCAGGTGAATGCTGCTGTGCTCAGAGTATGCTAATGGATTTGCTTCCTACCCTTCTCCTTCCCATTCCCTTGGCACAGAACAGTGTCTGTAGAAGGTTAAGGAGCAGAGGTGAAAAAACATAAATGAGCCAAAGCTAATGTGTTTCAGAGCTTCTGCTTCCCTTCAGATTTAAAAGAAAAGCTGTGCCACAGGAAAGAACTGCAAGCAGTGAAAATGGAATAGGAGAGCAGATGAGGGGAAATAACCTTAAGGAAGTTGGAATCAGGGAGCTGTGAAGGGCTTATACACCAGGTTGCAGAAGGGTAAAGTAGTCTGGAAAGAAAATAGAAAAGGACCCATGATTGTTGAACGGTGATGTAAACCATGAACTTCAACACTGACTTCCCTGGGCAGATTGCTGTGTCTCCCTTGAAAGTCTCCTCTTAGGTAAACTGGATCACTGATGAAAATTAATGCAACAATACAGGGCAGCACATCATGAACTTAAAGTATAGGCCTGAAATCAGGGGACTTAGCTTTTTCAGGAGACAGAAATGGCCATAATACTCAACTCACAAAAAAATAGTAAAGACACTAATAGCTATAAATTCCAGTTATTGTTTCTAAGCTGGCCTAATATTAGGTCAGGGCAAAGCCCATGCAAACCATGTTACAAAGTCCATGCTAATACTGGTAACTAGGAAGACACACTCTACACAACACTTCTGCCACACAGAGGCTAAGGTTTTACGGATTCTGGGGATTTAAAGCAGATTTATAGACACGGACTCAAGAGTACCTGAACATAGACATTGATGTGTAGGAGTCTCATGTGCTGGAGCTTCCATTACAGGCAGTGGAGAAGTAGTAGAGAGTGGAATACAGCCTTATAAACTAAACAATCTCTGTCATTGCAAAGTCATAGAGTATCCCACTAACATAGATCTGCCAGTGCTATAGAGGCTTGGCAGCTATGGCGAAAGATTTAAGGAAGAGCTACAACCCTTTGGCAGAACAGCAGAAGGCCATGTGGCAGGTCCTGATGGCACTAGATGCCTATATTTAGACAATCAAATCAGGCACTCTTCCCATTGACTGATGCCACCAAAGGAGCTGACTTGTTAGGAAGGAGCTGCTTGAGAGACAGGTGTGTGGGTTCTCCTGTCTGGAATGATTTGGAGCTTCAGTCACTTGGCCACACATTGATTTCTGGTGCCATTTCTGAGGCCCGAAAGATATTTGGCCAGAAGATTAAGGCCATATTTCTGTTCCAGTATCTTTCTTTGTAATTATTTGTGTGTGTAATGATTGTCTAAGGGTTATACTGCTCATGAAAGCTAAGTATTATATAGGGTTAAGCCAGCAAAGTCATGATTACATCTGACTTGTTCAATGAAGGTCATGAATAACTTTTACCAGGGGTTCAGCATGTAACCTGAGAGAAAAGATAACTCTCTGGTCCTAAAACATTAAGTTCACAGAGAATCCCCTTTAATACACTAAAACTGAGGATATCTTTTTCTTCCCCCTTTTCAGTTAGAGACAGATTTCCAAGTATTTTGATTCAATGCTTTCTCATATTCAATGCTTTCTCATATGATTTTAGCAGGACAAAAAGATATCTGCAATGGTTCTGGTTGGCACAAATATTCAAACATAAATCAACCACAGATGTTACCCCTTAAGGGGATCATTGACACTAATTCTATTCATTTATCCAAAAGAAGCTCAGTGGTGTAGAGTCAAAAATCCCACCTCTTGCTTTGAAATGTCTCCAAATTATTTTCCTTATCTTCTTTCTTTCCTATGAGCTTTGGTTTATATTGACATGGATGTTACCACCTATGAAAAGGACTCTGTACTGGTAGTCCTTGGCAGCATCCCCTCCCCCTTGTTCATTTCAGAGTTGATCTGGGTGGTCTTAAATTAAAATAACAACCCTGCTATACTTATTTGATGGTATTTGGTATTTCAAGGCAAAATAGTTGAGGTGTAGGGAGAGCAAAGATTGGGAGGAGAACCTCCCTCCTTGTGTACTAGCTGTAGCTCCATGATCCATACTCTTGTACCCAGTCTCTACACCTTTCTTCTCACACCTTCCCATGGATGTGGGTTAGGATGTTTCTTCCCTCTTTGATTTACATCTATTAGAAAACCTAATGATTGGGCACACTTGCAAGAGGAAGGAGATATGGATTTGAATAACTTCAGGATGAAGATGTGATTCAAAAAATGGTTGTCGAAATAAATGTTGCCTCCAAGTGCCCATGGTTTTCTGTTTTTTTTACTTCACTTTGTGTTTCTGCCTGCTTAATTTGAGTGATTTTCAGTTGCCCCTTTTGAATATTTATGAAAACTCATAGAAAATTTTGGTCATTATTAAGTTAAATTAATCAGCTCTTATAGATCTTCAAGTGGGTTAAATGCTTAGTTTCTTTAATGTTTCATTCAACACCAGTAACTTAAAGGTCCTAAGTAGTTCAGATGCTTTTAAATGTCTTAGTGTATGTACCATTACAGGCCATCTGTAATACTGACTACTGGGGAGTCTCAATGACACAATATTATGGAAAAAAAAAAAAAGTCAGTCTCATTCTCAGCTATCTGTGCTGCAGGCTCAATAAATATAGGGTTTTTAAAATAAATCTGGGGTGTTAATCAAAGCTTTCTGCACATGCCCATCTGTCATGATCTGTGATAGTAAAACCCCTGCCGCTAACAATATACAGAGCTTGCCTTAGAACTGGAAACATTAGGAAACACTACTGGATGCAAAAAGCAAATAAAAGGACAAGCCAGACACTCACAAATTATTAATCTATGCAGATGACCTTCTGTTTATAATTTAAAATCTAACATTCAATGCACTAAAATCACACAACCTATCAGACTGTGGAACACCTTCATGTTATAAAATCATGCCAGTCTACTCAGATGTCTGCTTTCTGATATTATACAAAAAAATGCCAGACCTTTGGAATTAGGATCAGAAAGACAAATGCAGTTTACATTCTGATCAAACTGGCCTATATGATGTAATCAAAGACAAGATAAAACTGATCACCTTGTATTTGACAAGTCAATTTTATTTTGTTATTTTTGCAAAGGAGGAAGAAGAAGGAAAGAGAGCAGCTAAACACTGAGAGATTACAAAGACATAATCCACAGAAAATTATTCACATGGCATACTGAAATTTTATATTAAACTCTTCTGAAAAATCTACAGGATAGATAAGTGCCACCCCTGAAACTGTCAGCCAAGCTGCAGCAACACCTAAAGCTACAAGAGACAGATTGAGATGCAAAAGCTGTTAAACATCCCTGGTTTTGAGATTTGCAAAACCAGCTACAGTTCTATTAAGGAATGCTTTATAGATCATCCCTTGGTAGAAGAAAAAGGCAGAAAAGACTTCAGGTTACATAACTGGCATGCCCCTATGGTGGCTTTAAGAGACTAGATTCAGCAGCATCTCTGCTGACCAGGGACAGTCAGAGCATCACCGAATGATGGGTGTTGGAAGAGACCTCAGGAGATTTTTTCATCCACCCCTTGATAAAGCTGTTTCACCTGCAGCAGGTTGCCCAGGAACACATCCAGGTGGCTTTTGAGTATCTGCAGAGGAGACTTCACAACCTTCTGGTCACAGCCCCATCCTGCACCATGGGTGCATGCACAGACCATGACAACAGTACAATAGGGATGCAGGGACACCCTCTCTTGACTGCCACAGCACTTCTGGGGTGCAGGTGACTGGAACACCCCAGGAGCACAGTCCTGCTCCTCCTGTGTTTCCACTCTGTGCATTACCTCCTGTATCCAGCACTTCCCAGCACCAACTGCAACCCAGTGTGGGCTTGAGGGGTGTTGAGTGGAGAGGAAAAGCCCCTGATATCCCTCCTGTCACACCTGAGGAAGGGACCCCCACCTCTGGGTGATGGGCATGGGGGCAGCAGAGATTCAGGAGACCTCTGGGGTCCTATGGGACAGTCCCTTATCAGCTCTGCTACTTCACCAAGACTGTGTTGCAGATGAGAGATGCCTGCATGGACCAAGCCAAACCTCAGCCCAGCAGCTGAGTAGGTGCAGTACAAATGAGATAGATCTCGTACTGTGTATGAGAGGAAAAAAAAGACTGTAATTGTAACTATATATACATATGTATATGAAGAAACAGGGATTTTGGACAGTTAAGGAATCACTTGAGTATCTGATCACCTACTCTATTAAGTGAATAGACTTTTGAATCCATTTACTAACAATAAGCCAAGAAAAACTTGAAGTCTTAATACTTTTATCCTGGATTTTTTTTTTTAATCTAAATGTTAGTTTTAGATCTTTCTCTAAATTAAATAAGCAAGATTTCATTGGTTTGGCTTTAACTCTCTGAGACAGTTGCTCATTTAGACCTCGTGAGATCCAAGCCTTTTGCTTTATGTACATTTGATATGACTGTGGCACAGAAAGAATAAACAACAAAGAAATCCAAATCAATAATTTATTTTATAAAATAACCATACTTATAGAGCAGTAAAATATGTAAATAATAGTATGTACCCCCTAGACTTAAAGCATAACATCATATTGTTCATAATATATGGAGGTAATTTTTTTTTCTTCCTTCAATTTATTGCAGCTCCATTGACTTAAATTTATTGACATAAATTGCTTTTGGGTTTCTCCAAAGTAACAGAGCAAAACTTGACCCAGGTATTTCAACATTTCATTTAAATCTAAATTTATAATAAAACACAAAAACTTCTTAATGATTAATTGTTTTGTTGCTAGGCAGTCTGGCCCTGATGGGCTGTTAAAGTTTGATTTACTCTGCTGATCCATGACCTCTTTCTCTGACAACTCATTTTTTATGATTATTTATTTATATCCTAGAAGCACGCAGAGACTTCTGAGGTGACCAGGGCTTTATTGAGCTATTAGGCACTGTCCAAATACGCATAAAGAAAAATCTCCTTATTCTGAAGAGTTCATTATTTATGTAGCAGGCACAGGATTTTAGGGAGCAGAGCAAGATGGAGAAATGAGCTTCAGCTCCTGTGAATTGCATTTCCCAGTGTGCCATGCACTCTGCTCTGTGTAGGAGGGATGCAGGCACTTGGTTTCCATCCATCACACAACTATTTGCACCACAGAGACATGACAAGTTAGACAAGACTGGAAATCAAAGCTTGTATCTTACTGAGAAAGGAATAGACTCATCTATGATCTCTCCAATGGCCTTTGCACGTTACTGTGTGTACAGAGGAATTAGTTAAGTCTGATGAATTTAGTTGATATAGGCTAAACAGTACAAAAGTTATTGGGGGAGAGGGAACAAACACTCACCACCACACATAGTTTGAGAGAGTTGATGTTAGCCTGAAAACATGTTGGCTTGCATGTTCAACCCAGGAGCAGGTTATCACTGAGGTGCCTGCCTTGTGCACTCACTCCTCAGCCTGACAGCTACTTACTGCAGAGCTGGGAGAACAGGAGATTGAGCATGGGTATATAAAAAAAACCCCAACCAAACCAGAAAAGCAGCTGGGCAATATTTATTTTGAGAACAGAACAAGCAGGCAAGTATTGATTTCCCAAAATGGTACAAGACAAAAAGGTCATATTTTCAGTCCTTGAAGCCTCGGTGCCTCACTAAGGTTCTGTGAAGCTATTTCACCAGACGTATTTGTGTTGCCTTAGCCAAACGTTTTTTCCTCATATCCCAAAGGGACTGTGTGGCAAATGACATATGAAAATTGATTGCTGAATTTCTGCCTGCCTCACAGGGTTCTGCAGGCAGTGCTGTGTGTGAAAATGATCAGCCACTGCATGGGCCACACCAGTTTGTTGCAACACCAGCTTGAGTTACAGACACGGCAGAAAGGGAGCTCTCCAGCCACCCCTGCCAAGCACAGACACAGCCATTATTTAATGGGGGGAAACCTGACTGGTTAATCCAGTACAAAAACAGATAAAGCAAATCTCAGTCTCTTTAGCACTCTGCCTTTTTACACAACGTGGCTTGCTTTTAGACCAGTCTTTGAGGTGTTAACACCAGTTTGGCAGAGCAGAGGCCAGTGCATCCCAACCTGTCAAGACTTTTCTCTGTTTTCTCTTTTTTTGGCTCATCATTCAAAGCAGACTTGCTGTTCACAACAGAGCATGACAACCCAAAACTGCACAAGCACCTGGAAGTGTGAATCTCAGCTATGAGGCTTAGATTTGCTTTGCCTATGCCCCACTTGAAACATTAAAAATCAAGAGTTTGCTTTTAATCTTACTTAAGATGATATCAATCAGGGATTATTCCACTGAGGCCAAGGTAAATTTGTGTTAAAGCAGATCTGAGTGATAAGTATCTACTCCTTAACTTCAACAATAAAAGTTGGGCTAGAAATTGAATATGCTATCATGAGTGCTCTGAGCTATGTAGGCTGGAGAAAATAATGAATGAACCTTTGGCTTCTTTCTAAGCACAGAGACTTTCCTTCTTGGCTTTGTCCAGCTTTTGCAGGGTTATATATCCTATAGATATTGGTTGCTTCTTTCCCCTGCTCCATTCCCACCTTTGTTCAGGCTTCAGTATGCTGTTGGTGTGCAGATAGCTGGCATTTTGGGCTCAGGGTATAGCTGCATAAATATAGAACAGTTGACCATACTGTGCCAGATGCTCGGTTAACATAACTCAGTTTGCACATTATTCCTGCAGAGCAGTCAACACGGTGCTTAACAGCCACAGTAAGGCTTATTTTATCTTGTGTTTCTCCTCAAAATTGTCTGTATTTTTTTCCCCTTCACTTTGACACTGCATGCTCATCTGTCGGCCAGTGTGACTGCTTCTCTCATTCCAGGCAGGTATGTGTTTGCAATCAAAAAGACCAACTTAAGGGTAAATTTTATGCCAGATTTTATCTGCCAGCTGTATCTGCTTATTTGCTGTGTCTATCCCTCCTGTTAGCCAGCTGCTTTCTGCAATCAGCTTCCTGATGGCCTCACGATTCAAAGTTAAAAGCTGCTCACACTATTGCGCAGTACCTTCATCTTTTTTTTTTTTTTTTTAATTTCCCCTTTGTATCCAAGCAAGAGTACAAGACACAAAGATCCTGGTGTCTCCTCCTCTCTGCAAGTCATGCCATGTGATTTCTGTTGAATGATTGTGACCAGGATTCTTATTTATTTTTACCTTCTGACTACATCCAGAAATTCCCTTCTCAAGTGGAACATTTCAAGAAAGCATAGTAAGATGTGGTAAAGACTTCGGAATAACATGGTCTGAAAAAGATAACATGAAAGGAGTGGAAGAGGTCATTAAGATTATGGTTCAATTAGCTCCATGGGGAGGTATTAAGACTGGGCACTGACTTCATCTTACATTTTAAGATGCTAACGGAGAGCAAATCTCATCACCATGGGCATGTGCAAATTCACCCTGAATGTTTCTTTTCAGTAGCCTAGGCCTGTGTCTTTCCCCCTTATTACTGAGTATCCTAATGCAGGAATTGTACATACTTTTACCTCTTCCTCTCAAATGAAATTAATATTTTCCTTATCTCCCTCATAGGCACAAAGAGCACTTCCACACCTCCCACGTGATCCCCAGGAGCTCTTAAAATATTTGTGTTTACATTTATTACCACTATCTTCATTATGGGAAACTCTTATGTTACCTATATGACTCTACCTTTCTTCACTATGATGAATCCCCCAGATGATCATCACTCTGCAGTCTTTTATCTGAGGGCAGTAGGACTTACAGACTGAAACAGATGCATAAGAAATGAGGGATCTGAGCCAAGGCTGGATGCCACCGTTACTCAGTCCTACACAGAGAAGGAGGGAGATATTATATATAACTTCTAAAAATACATGGAATTCTTAGGTCAACCTCTGTGTATCCCTGTTCTGTGCAGCACACAATCGATCACTAAAACTCTGTGGACTTTCCACAAAGTTGTAAACATATACATCATGACAAAGGGAGGGGAAAAGAGTGTAACTGTGACTGTGTTAAACATGAAGTTCTCAGGAAAGGACATTTCTAAGGTGACCCACATCGATGTGTGAGGATGTAAACAACACCCTACAGCTGCATCTTTCCAATTGCCCATGAGTAGGGGCATCAAAGATGAGGGAGAAAAGGGTACTGTGTTCTCTTGATGTCCCCTGGATTTTTCACTTTTGAAACAAAGAGTAATTTAACCCACTGCTGAGGCACTGTGCTGCTCTTCCTGAAGATAATGAGTAAACTATTAGCGTGTTGGAGGAAGAGCATGTCTGTTATTTGTGGTGGCCAAGTGTGAAAATGCTTCAGTGCCAGCACTCACCAGCAGGAAGCGGGTTTCAATATAGTCTGAAGGTGCCTAAAGAATTTTTGTTTCAATTAAACACTTCATCTTTTCCCATAGGCTTCCTGAATGTTGAATGGCATTTTTGTGGAAGGTGTATTTACAATACCTGCATTCCATTAGCTTTGTTTCCATTTTAAATCCTTGGCTTCTCTATTAGTACAAAGGATGATTAAAAGACTTTTGGCCTAAGTTTTCCTGACACATGACGTTAAAAGATTTCAGTCCTTTGCCAGTTATGGCATGAGAAAGACAATGATTAGACCATTCATTAGTACTTGGGCCTGTGGAACAAATCCATTTTGATCATGTGACAGAACTTGAAGAACTGGTGTGCCAGCATTGTTATTTTGACATGATGAAGTAATGCAGAATGTTTGTTCCATACTTTTATCTCCTGGGCTTCTCTTGGAAGGAAAGTGAAAAATGAGAGACTACAAAAATATATATGTAAACATGAATGTATGAAGAACCTCAGAAAAGAAGAATGAAAGGCAAGTGTTGAAAGCCTGGTGATGTTTATTTTATTCTCTTCTTGTGTGAGTCATGTAAACCTCTGTTGTTTCTTTCTTGTCCAAATATTGATTTATTGCTTGATGGTATTCATGAAATTCAAAACTTCCTTGGATGCTGTTTTAATGCTTGTATTCTTAAATTCACTTTTTTAACCTCAGCCTAAACAACTTGGCTTCTTCCTCCTCCACAGTTCAAAACTTTTAGCTAATAAAATGCAAACGAAGGTTCTGAAAGGAAAGAAAAAAAAACTAAATCTAATCCATTGTATTCATATAGAACAGACTAATATTGATGAAAGCAATGACTAGGAGAAATAAAAAAAAATAACAAGGGAGAAATAAAAACAGTGTTGGCTGATGATTTGCAAACAATTAATAATTACTTTTCAGCAGAGAGGAAAAAGAAAAGAATGATGGCTTTGTAGCATCAGCCCTGGCAGTGGCAAAACAGTACTCCAGATGGTTAGCTATCTGCTAACTGAAAGTACTGTCAACCAAGGCAGATTGCCCAAAGCTACATCAAGGATGGAGACTCCACAACCTCTCTGACTGACCTGCTCCAGTATTTTATCATGTCACACCAGAAAAGCTTTTTCTTAAGTGGAACTTCCTGCATTTGTATTCAAATTTGTGCTCAGTGTCAGTGGGTAAGACTGAGAAGTCTGGCTCTGCCTTGCATACTGCCTCCCATCAGGGGTTTATGTCCATTGATGTGATCTCCTGAGCCTTCTCTTCTCCATGCTGGAGTCCCAGGTCTCTTAACTGTTCCTTGTACAACAGCATCTCCAGTCCCTTAGTCATCTTTGTGGCCCTTTACTTACTACAATATGTCCATGTCACTCTCATACTGGTGAGCCCAATGCTGGACCTGGACACAACCCTACACATGAACACAGTAGTCTATCCCAATTTTTTACTAGTCTGTTCCTTTTTCTGTATGATATTGCTTTCTAGCTGCTGTATGTGGGGTGTATGTGATTTTCAGCCAGACTAGCCAGCAACTGGGAGGAAACCATCATATGGAAAAACTGAGCTGGTGACCTATAAAGGGGCCTAGGGTCTTGGACTGAAGTCCATGTTAATATCAAGAAAGCTATGAATGTGTGTGTGGGGTGTTAGCAGGGAGAGTGAAGGCATGTGCATGTCCATTGGTGGGTCTCTAGCTCCATGTTTGAATCTCACTTAAAAGTGTAGCAGGTTTAGATGAAAATCCCAGCTAAAGTGTGAAGACCTGAAAGCAACAAGAAAACTATTACAAGAGATCTTATGAAGAAAGTTGTGCTATCTTGCCATAAACTGATGGAAGACACAACAAGGCTTGTGTGGGGAGGGCATATTTTAACAGCAGGCTGGGGAAAAAGGATTTTTAAAACAAATTTGAGAAATGCTTGATAAATGTTTTGTTTTCTGCTAGGTTTCTCTTAGTTTGGAAAATAGGTCCTCCTATGAAGAAAGGTGCCAAAATTCTGGTATGCTAAAAATCAGCAGTCTTAAGCAGTGATTTGGTGAACTGACATAGTTGCATGGTATCCATGTGCTCAGTAAATTCAGGTATTATACAATATTATACAATTTTATTATACAGCTTTTTTTTTTTTGTCAACAAGAAACTTCACTACAAACTTTCATTTTGAGGTCCCAAAAGAACTGGTTCACAAGCTTTTTTATTGTTCCACTTTCATTTGCTCATGTTCATCTTTTAAGCTTTGCCAATACCTAAATTGACGATGTAACACCAACAGAAAAAACTGAGTGAAATAATCCAAAAAACATTCTTGCTATGCTATATGTAACCAAAGTAAGGACGTGAACTGTTATTTGAGGACTAATTTTTCTAGTCCTTGCAAGTTCTTGTGGTATCAGCACAGCAAGAGTTGGTTCATCTCAGCCAACTGTATAACTAAGAATTAAATATTTTATCAAAGTTAGTTGTTAAGCTCCTTCATTAGTCCAACAGGGAGAGAAAAACATTTCCAAGAGGTGAATGGCTTCAGTTATCTCATCTGCCACCTCAGAAAGATGTGGATTCCCCCTGAAGGTGGCTATCTCCCTCCATTACTGAACACACTCCAATGAATAACTTCTGGACAATTAAATTCACCACGATGGATCCTCTTGTGAAACTTGACATATCCTCTGGTGAGTGTGGGTCCACTTCTGCAAACCTCTCTTATTGAACCTGCTCGTTTTACTATCTAGTCATCCTTGTAGCTGGCAGGCTGTGTGTCTGAACTGGGGTGTCAGGTTGTATGATCAGCTGAGCAAGGTTTCCCTCTGTACTTTTATGCTGTTCTACAGTCTCTAAAACAAATTCATCTCTTGAGAGAAAAGGTGAGCAGTCTGAATGAATGGCTGCTACCCCGAGGCAGTGACAGATTTTCTATAACTGTAATGATTAAATCTTTTGCCTAATGTGTTCTTACAAAGGCACTGCTGGGACAATCTTGATACAGTCTTGGTCCATGCTTTCAGAGAAGGGGTACCCATCTGAGGCAGCCCATTTCTTCAATTGCTGTATCTGAAAATCCCATGGTCAGTTATCTCTCCTGTTGCAGGATTAGTTAGTAATGGCTACAGACATTTGTAAAGAAAGTATCTATGAAAAAAGAAGCTGATGTTCTTCCAATGCTTAGGTCCACAAGCCTAAAATGTGTAAAGTTTAAATAAACAGGACTAATTTCCACTACATGTATTGCTGGATAACAAATCCAGTTTCTAGTTCCTTCCCAGGAGCATCAGTGAATGCCTTTGCTTCACATGGTATAATGTGACAGTTCAATCATTTACAGTGCATTTCAAGTGGAAAAATCCATAAAAGTATCCTATTGTGAAATGGGAATCAGGTATTTCACCTGATCCTTTCATCAAGTGTAGGAAGACTTCTTTTGTGGCTTCACCAACTGAGCAACAGTGATGTTTTTCTGACAGCAGCAGTGTGGACATCAGGCAGTCCAGCTCTTGAGGAAGGTTGTAAGGCTATTCATAAATGATGGGAGAAATTCTGTCATCTTCCATCCCAACACAGAATTCACGAGGAGCCTGTAGGAGTAGTGAGCAGCTGCAGCATGGGGGAGGTCTTCTATATTTTTTCACACCTTTGTCAATCATCCAACACAACTGTACGAGCCAAATGTAAATTAAAGATTGGTTTTCTTCTTAACCTCGCTGGCAGAGATGGTGTTGCAGATTCAATCTGCACTGTAGAGAGTGACAGATGCAAGCAAGCTCTGCCTGTTCCCTCAGCTCACCAAGGGCAGTGTGATCACATCAGTTGCAGTCAAAACTGGGGTTAATATTTGCTGTTAAAAGGAGAGGAGATATTTGCTGGGACTGAGCTCCAGGCTGGCAGCCAGTTTTGGCACAAGAGCTGCCTCTTGTCTCCCACTGTGGTCAAGGGGACAGAGCAGCTCCCACCAGTGTGTAAGGAATCATGTGGACATGTCCCACACTGCTCCTCTGAGGAGCTGCTGCAGCCACGAGTAGTGCAGCCATTCCCGAGGGATTTGGAGTTGAAAGGAATCAGGCAGTGCTTGGCAGGCTGGAAGGTTGAGGTATTGGTTAATTAAAATCCTTGTAGCTTTTCCCTTCATGATAATGCTAAATCCAGGGATAAGTTGTCCTGGCAACAGCTTTGGCTACTGTTCTTCCCACCCTTGCTTTTACGCTTGTGATTAAAGGTACTTGAGTATGTAAATCACCAGCTGAGACCGGTGGATTTATTTATTTATTGCACAGAAAGTAGCACCCGTATTAATTGGTAATAGAGAGCACTTTCATTTGTGTTTGAATAATAAAACAATGTACTCACTCTTCAGATCTCAGTCTTTAGCCAACAACATATATTATTCATTGTTTCAAAATGTAATAAAGATACATACTTAATATCTGCTTTCCAATTAAACTTTATGAGTGGGGGTTGACTACGGTTATATTTTTTGGCTGTGCTTTTTAATTTTCTTCTAATGCTTCCTTGGGAATTCAAGAGGTGGCTTCAAGCATAAACATCTCGAGTGTTAAAATAGCATAGTATATCTTACGGTCAAAATGTTATTACAAAGATTTGTGGGGCTATCAAATGTGGTGACTGAAAGTAGTCATTGAACCTGCTTGACTTGATTTCTCCAGTAGGCTTTAGTGTTTGAAATTTCAGATGAAGCAAATGACATCGGAGATTGAGTGGCCTGGTCCTTTTTTGTTTGAGGAGTAGTGTCAGTTGACTAGTTGAAAACTGTGGATGCTTGGTAACTTGTGCAGATCCAATAATATTTTTATTACTCATTATTATTT